>CBVK0100527701.1:0-11805 GCA_900067695.1 Picea abies | reverse complement strand
TAGAGAAAAAAAAAAAAAACAAGAAACACCCCCCCCCAACACTAATTCAGCTAAAATTTGTGCAGGAACAATTATCAAAGGATAAATTTCAAAGGTAGCAATTGAAACAACAACCAAAGGCACTGAATCTGAAGCCACTATTCAGATTGAAAGCATAATACAACAAGCAAGAGGGGAAGCACTGGTGACCCCATCAGAAGGAGGAGATGGAAAAGAGACAGAGGTAGTGATAAAGGAAGTTGCATATGCCAATGGGCAAAAAAACAAGGTATTGGAACAGTTAGATACACCAAACCACCCAATGGTTGAACCATCACTTAGTGGGGAAACATCACCAACACCCTACAAAGTGTTATTTGGAGACATGGAAGATGAAGAGGGAAATGCAAGCAATGAAACAGAGACATTTGGATTCCCCATATTAGACATCGCCAGAGACGTTGCTATGAAGAATATTCCATTGTCCTCATTGCCTCACTTCCATGGTATGTCAACAGAAGATCCTGATTCATTTTTGTTTGAATTTGATATACTATGTAGGAGTTATAATTACACTGATAATGCACAAAAACTAAAACTCTTTCTAGCAACACTAAAAGACTCAGCATTAAGGTGGTTTATGAGCCTAGGAGAACACACTATCTTATATTGGGATGGTATGAAGGAGACTTTCCTCCAGAAATATCAAGATTACTGCAGACCTAAGGATGCTAGGAATGACATATTTAAAATGCAACAATTTGAGGAAGAAAGTTTGGAAGATTACCTAGAAAGGTTCCTATAAAACTACCAAAAGACAAAGAAATTTTCCTTAGACACAACCACAGTTAGGACCATCTTCCTAAAAGGTGTGAGGGATTACTTCATCGAATTAATAAACCTCATGATTTCGGGAGATGTGTACCAAAATCCATTTGTAGACATTGCAGAGTATTGTAAAAGATACTCCCGCAGTCAAGCCAAAATAGGAAAAAGTGTAAGGGATCCTACAAATAGAATTACTAAACCCACACTAGGAGGTGTTATTAGGATTGAATTGGGGAATCTACTAGAAAAATTCAAAACCGACATCCTAAACACCATCAGTTTCCAACTTGATACCATTAAAATTAAAAGAAAACAAGAAGAAGAAAATGCTACTTTGGAAATTTTATGTCCTCGGTGTAGGAAAAGGCATCCTGAAAAGGAATGCTCCATTAATGTTATCGAAATCTATGGCCTTTGTACAGAGGATTACCCTACCAGTGAGTTCCCTTCTTTACCTAGACTTAAATCCATTTTCAAGGGAGGGGGGGAACCTCAGGAAAAATCATATCCCCCCAAGAGGACATGGAGACAACAAAATACCAATATGTTTGTAGACCCTACCACACAATATTCACAACAGCAATGGGTACCTCCAATGTCTTATCCTCAATGGTCACCTCAGCAACCACAAATCCATCCTTGGAAACAAGGATGGAGAGGGCCTACATATGGGAATGTTACCTTTCAGCCATCAACATTTCCCACCTACCCATAATACCCTTCCAATATTTCTCAGTTGCTACCGGGATTTAATACCCCTGCTCTTCCTCTACCTCCACACATGCAACAACAACTTGCACAACCTATGAACCCAAATATGTAGCAAAAAATGCAAGTTGCACCTACCCAAACCCTCCTCGGCCTACCCCTATTCCTGCACAACCCATTCCTAATCCAAATGATAGACCTACACAACCTATACAAAATCTTGAAATACAAACCTTCCCCACTTATGTGATAACTCCTGCTTCATTTAATGAAATTGAATTAAGATCGGGGAGGGTTTTGAATAAACCAAATCCTACTGTGGTTATTCAAGAAGAATAACAAGTAGATAATCAAACGATTCAAGAATAATAACAAAGAGATAATCAAGCAGTTTAAGAAGAAGAACAAATGGATAACCAATTAGATGAAAAAAGAAACACCCTTGTACAATAGGAAATTCCTCGTCACACTTCTCACCCAACAGAAATGCCTCCGAAAACTAATCCTCCTTCTTATCCAGAAAGGTTACTTGAGAATAAATCTGAGGTACCTCTAGGACATAATCTAGAGAATGAACTTAGAAACATATGTGTAAATATTCCCCTACTTCAGGTCATCAAGGATATACCTATTTATGCTAATATTGTAAGGGATATTTTCATTAAAAATCTAGGGAGTAAGAGGAAGGAGCCTTATGTTATACTGGTGGTTGGACAATTATCAGAATTTATATCATAAATGCCATCCAAATATAATGATCCAGGAAACCCAGTGGTGACCATAGAGATTAACGGTGTTTCTTTGCCAAACACACTTATTGATATAGGAGTAGCAATAAATGTTATGTCGGTTGACACCATGAAAATGTTGCAACTAAATCACCTAAGATCAACACAGACTTTGTTGGAACTAGCAGACAAATCAGTCATCAACCCAACAGGAAGTCTAGATGATATAACAGTTACTTTGGCCTCTTGGGAATACCCTGTGGATTTCTTAGTGATTCATCCCAAATCCTCTAAATCGGGACATCCAGTGGTGCTTGTCCAACCTTGGTTGGCCACTATTGATGCATTTATTAGTTTTCGGTCTGGAGAGATGACAATTTCCAATGGCACCCAAAGTCAAAAACTTATCCTCTTTCCTCCTGCCCAACCAGCCACTAAATTTCCTCTATGGTTGGAGAATCCCTATGGGGAGGAGGACTGTACCCATCCCTTGTTGACACTCGAACAAGTAAAAGGAGTTCAAGAGTAGACTGAAGAACAAATCTTAAGCCTATTTTTGGCTGATACAAAATTCATTAAATACCCTCAATCTTTTCCTGAAGACACACATATCTTCAGCTCTGAATTCCAAGAAATTTGGTACCCCTCCACCTCTACAGTAGCCACCATTTCACAAGTAGATGAAGGGAAAGAATTAGTTGTCCAGGTTGGTTAAATCATCTCTCGAAAATATTTTTATATCAATGCTAGCTTAGAAATAGATCAACAACAAAATTTTATTCAAATGATTCAAGGGAAATCTGGTGCTTTTGCATGGGATTAATTTGACATTAAAGGGATCCACCCAGACACTTGTATGCAACATATTTACACTAATGACCAAATCGTACATGTTAGGCAACCCCAAAGAATAATGAATCTAGTCTTAAAAGACATAGTGAAAGAAGAGCTCCAGAAACTCATGCATGCCAATTTCATTTACCCTATATCGGATAGCAAGTGGATATCCCCATTAGTTATTTCTCCTAAGAAAAATGGTAAATGGAGGATTTGTGTGGACTTTCTAGAATTGAACAAGGCTACCTACAGAGATTACTTTCCTTTTCCTTTCATAGACCAGGTCTTAGACACTTTGTATGGGAAGAGGTATTTTTCTTTCCTGGACAGGTTTAGTGGTTACAATCAAATCACAATTTCATCGGAAGATTAGGACAAAACCACATTTACTTTCCCATGGGGGACCTATGCCTATAGGGTTCTTCCTTTTGGTTTGTGTAATTCCCCTGCTACCTTTCAAAGGGTTGTCTTGGCCATGTTTTCTAATTTGACCCATGACTGTGTAGACGTCTACATGGATGACTTCACAGTATATGGGGATGATTTCCAGCAAGCATTGGACAATTTGGAGAAAGTATTGATTAGGTGTAAAGAAACCAACCTTTCCCTCAATCATGAAAAATCTAGAATGATGCTAACTAAAGGAATTGTTTTAGGTCACCACATCTTTGGTACTGGAATAAGAGAAGACCCTACTAGGATTGACATCGTTTCCCAAATCAAAATCCCTAGCTCACAAAAAGAAGTCAGAAGATTTTTAGGGCATGTTGGTTACTATAGGAGGTTCATTCAAAATTTTACAAATCTAGCTACCCCACTGTTCAAACTGTTAGCAAAAGAGGCTGGATTTTGTTGGAATGAACAATGTCAAATCGCCTTTGAAATTTTAAAAACAAAGCTTTCAAGTGCCCTTGTTTTGAGAGGACCAAACTGGTCTCTTCCTTTTCATATCTGCATGGATGCCTCAGATACAGCTTTGGGGGTTGTTTTAGGACAAAGGGAAGGCCAGATTCCATATGCTATATACTTTGTTAGCAATAATCTTTCACCTACTCAAGTAAATTACATTGTCACTGAAAAATAATTATTGTCAGTAGTACATGCCATTAACAAGTTCAGACACTACATAACAGGGTATGAATTTTTTGTACATACCAACCATTCAGCCATCATAGTTTTGATGAACAAACCTGTTACAAATGCTAGAGTGACTAGATGGTTGTTATTACTGCAAGAATTCAATATCACAATTATTGATAGGCCTGGAAAAGATAATTTAGTTGTTGATTTCTTGTCTAGACTCATTCATACAGGTGATAATACTCCAGTAGATGATGCTTTTCTAGACGAGAATCTATTTTTTATTTCTAATTACATTTCTTGGTATGCAGATGTAGCCAACTATCTTGTAACAGGAAAGCTAACTCAGAATTTGTCCTCCCGAGAAAAACAAAGAATTATCCAGTTAAGTGCCAATTACATGTGGCATGATGATTGTTCATACCGAAATGGGCCTAATTTGGTGATCAGAAGGTGTGTTCAGGAGGATGAGATGCATGATATCTTCAAATCCTGTCATGATGATCCATGTGGAGGCCATTTTGCTGATAAAAGGACAACATACAATATCTTACAGTATGGCTACTATTGGCCAACTATTTCCAAAGATGCAAAGAAGTATGTGGCCAGCTGTGATGATTGTCAAAGGATGGGAAAACCTATTGCAGTTGATGAGATGCCCCTCCAAGCTCAGGTAGTAATTGAACCTTTTGAAAAATGGGATTTGGATTTTGTAGGACCCATTAACCCTATGTCTCAAAGAAAGAAGTACATCTTGGTATGCACAGATTATGTGACCAAATGGGTGGAAGCTAAAGCTTTATATTCTTCTAATGAACAATCTATTGTAGACTTTCTCTTTGAATAAATATTTACTTACTTCGGTGTACCTAGAGAAATAGTAACTGACCAAGGAACCCAATTCACCCCCAATTTGGTCAAAGTTGTTACTGAACATTATAGAATCAAAATAGAAAATCTTCACCTTATCACCCTCAAGCAAATGGGCAGGCAGAATCAACTAACAAGGTGATAGAATTTATTCTTACCAAGACTGTTCCGCTACATCACAAAGACTGGGTTGATAGGTTTCTTGAGGCCTTATAGGCCAATAGGACAGCTTGGAGAAACACAACAAGCCATACACCTTATGAGTTGGTATATGGGAAGCAGGTGATGATTCCCATAGAACTTCAAGTAAAAACCTTCAAGACTTCCATGTACCTAGGGATAGATCTGGATGAGGCTAAAAAACAGAGGCTATTACAGTTGAATGAGCTTGATGAGATCAGAAAAGATGCTCTTCAAAGGACCGTTCTTATACAAGAACAAAGGAATAAATTGCATGAAAATTACATCAAGAAGAAGTATTTTCAGTTAGGTGATTGGGCCCTCCTGTATGATAGTAGATTCAAGAATGTTAAAGGTAAATTGCCTACTATATGGTTGGGACCCTATGAAGTTGATACAGTTTATGAAAATGGTTCAGTTAAGATAAAGACTATCGATGAGCATTAGACTTCCTTTGTCGTGAATTGACATTGATTGAAGGTTTATCATGTTCTTCGGAATTCCAAAATGCAACTGGTAAGAAAGGGGGTTCCTCCTCCTACTGATCCACCACAGTAAGTTTGATTGTGTGAATTAATTTGGCTCTGTACATATTTGTAAATAGGTGTGGCATTAGATAGAAATTTGGGTGTTACTAACAAAAACAAAAAAAAATGATTTTGTTCTCATGTAGATAAATGAATAAGGAGGACATTTTCCAGGTGTAGGTCTACCACCTTATCCAGCCCTGGTAGATCATTTGGAGTTTTCTTTAAGTTTTTCAGACTCCTAAATATTGAAAACACCGACGAGAGGGAAATGGCCCGGGCTCGAGAAAAATCCACGGGACAGTACACGGAGTTTTCTTTAAGTTTTTCAGAATCCTAAAAATTGAAAATACTGGCGAGCAGGAACTGGCCCGGGCTCGAGAAAAATCCACGGGACAGTAGATGGAGTTTTCTTTAAGTTTTTCAGACTCCTTAAAACTGAAAACACCAACGAGCATTAACTAATCTAGGCTCAAGAAAAATCCACAGAAAAGTAGTAGTTAGAATTATTTTTATAATAAAAAGGAAGTGGAAAAAGGAGCAGTGATCAGATTGGTTCCAAAAGAGGAGGATTTTGAATCTCAACATACGGTCATCCAGCTACAAAATAAATTCTTGTTACAGAGCTTGGAGTCGAGTCATTGAATTCTTTTGACTTATTTTCTGACACTTTCGCTACAAATTCAGAGTTCATGTATCAAGTGTGTGTATTTGTTTCACCTACATGGTCTTTCAGTAGAATCGAATCACAGGTCCTCTTCCATAGCATCAGAAAACACCATCAACTTCTAAAAAGTGCAGCCTACAAAGTTCCAGTCTACATAGCACTACCACCAGGTACCTTGTCAAATTCCCCTTTAGTACCAGAATACAATTTTGTGATGATCTGGTACTGGATAACATCTTTGCATTCATCTGGTACTACAAACAATGTTTACCTATGTGCTCATCTAGTACTAGATAACATCTTTGCGTTCATTCGGTACTGCAAACAATGTTTGCCTCTGTGCTCATCTGGTATTGGGAAAAACTCTACATTCATCTGGTACTATAGGAGAAGCTTTGTGCTTATCTGGTACTAAAGGAGAAGACATGTGATATTCTAGTATGGGGCACAACTCTGCGTTGATCTGGTACTACAACAAATTCACCCCTGTGTTCATCTGGTACTAAGGTGATCTGGTACTAGTAATGAGGTATTCGTAGTCCTTATCCTATACTCAAATATTTTTCTACTCGATTTAAATACTTCTAGTAATAGGAGGTATAAACTCAACATTTTTTGGTTTTATTAAGGAATTATACTAATTATGTATTAAACATGTGGTTAATCTCAATTATGCACACTCCCTACCATGAACTTCTGCAAGTCCTCATCTACATCTCCTTGTGAAGAAATCAATCCTATACACCCGAAATATTGAGAGTACGAGGTAATTGTATCTCTAACGGGATCAATTTCATTCCTTCCATTTATATGGTGGAGAAACGTCATAATCCCATGATCCAACATCCTTCCTTACAAATGAATTAAGCCAAATCTTTACGCATGTCAAACTATGATGTCGTTCTGATCAAGATGACATCAGATGATTTCATATTTGTGAGTTCCGGTCATTACGACTACATCTCTTGTCATCATTGTCCAACACTCCCATGAACATGATATGATGCCAACCTTCATACGAGTCTATAAGTTATTCATGAATTAAACTTGTCTTACCTTGTCATCATTACCCTAGATGTGACCATTGCAATCTGAATCTTAACTTATAAACGCTCCTCTAGATGGATTTTCCATCTAAATGAGCATTATTTACCACTTTTTATTGTCACACCACCTACATTTACACTATGATCTTGTTCCTTCATATCGTTTGCATACTTATCCTCTTCTGGTACTCCATCACGGTCTACGTTGATCCGGTACTCAACCCTTGATCCTTTGTTTCGTTGCCTCATACACCTTAAGAATTGTTTTAATCTAGCATGGGGGTCGATAGACATGAGCTCGTGTTCTAGTTATATAAGGAAACACCAGAATATCAAGCTTGCAGGAAGAGATTTGAACAGGTCGGTTGGGTCCCATTTCTGGAAAAATTTAAAGGCTATCACGATGGAGTCTCTCTTTCTTTTGCGCAAACATATGATGGAGAAAGTGTTCAATTTGGAGATATGAAATTAATGATTTCGGAGGCCACCATAGCAAAGGCTACAGGCCTACCTTCATCTCGAGAAAAATACTTTAAGGGGTTGATTATTGACAGGAATCTTTGTCAAAAATTTCTCAGGCTAGAGCATCAAGACCCTGGCTGGACTAAGGTCATTCCTCGAAGCTGCATCAAAGAAGAATATTGGACGATGCTCATTAGTTTTCATATATTTATCACCTGCAAAGGGAGGTATGCAGTAACCTTCCTATGCCATTTGAAACTTTTGTCACATTTTGAAGGAGGGCCACAAATTGATTTTCCTCACTTCCTCTGGATGAGTTTAAATAAAATGGTGAGCGGAGTTAAATCAACTTCCAAGAAACCTAAAACCAGCCTCCATCACCATGGCCTAATGAAACTTTTGGTTGTCCATACCTTGAGAAAACAAGGCAATAGTTGGAAACAATACTTCAACAAAATTTTGCTTAGGAAGGAATGTCCAAATCTGTAGAAGAATAGGAAACAGAGGTACACATTGAGGGTTTTAGTAAAAAGACAAAGAAAATCAAAGGGAAGAAGTTAGGGGGTGAAGAAGCCATTGTTACACCTAGCTCATCCCAACTTATTGATGAATTGGATAAGGATAATTCTGTTGTGGAGGAGCCAACTGCATCCAAAAAGAAGAAAACCTCTCAATCTCAGAAAAGTCCAACCTTGATTCCAAAAACTAAAAGAAAGAAAAGGAAGGACTCTGGGCAAGGTGAATGGTTAGATAGTGCTCTTGAAGCAACCATTGAGTTATCAGCAGAGCCAATTAGCAATTTGGAAAAGACCCATGAACTAAACATTCAGAGCAGGAAAAAGGGTCAAAAGAAGGGTGCGCCAACATAACGAATCCTAGAGGAGCCCACTACATCTAAGAAGGAGAGGCCTACCCAATCTAAGGAACCTATTCCAGCCTCGAGTCCTAAATATCAATTGCCACAAAGTGAGAGGTGTAAGAGGAAGAAAACATGTCAACAGGAATTTTCACAGGATGTCCCCGAGGCAACAATTGAGTTTCCTCAAGAATTGGTTAAGGAGTTGGAAAAGACCCCTGAAGCAGCTATTGAGTTTCCTCAAGAACCGATTAGTGAGTTGGAGGAAACTCCTAATATGACAAGTGGAAGTAAGTGGAAGCTTAAAACGAGGAAGGATCAAAAGAAACAAATCTCAGAGCCTACACCTTAGTCCTCCATAGTGGAAATAGGGAATGTTCAGCAAGGACAAACTCCAAAACCCACACTTCAGTCCTCCAATGTGAAAATCAAATAAACATAAGAGAAACAAGTTTCTAGGCCTATAAATGTTATTAAAATGAAGAAGAGGAATTTGTTTGAAGAGACTTCCACCCCTGTCATAAAATTTGAGTAAGTCTCACTTCACGTATGAAGAACCACTAGGAGTATAGCCAAACAGATAACAGTTCCACATGTGCCTTCTCTTCCAGAAGAATCTATTGATATTTTGACTTCTCCAGAGAAATAAAGTGGCGATGGAGCTACGATTAGTGAGACCAAGGGGTTGGTGACAGAAACCTTGAGAGTTCTAAGAAAGGAGAAGGAATCCCGAGAGGAGGTGATTGAACAAATAACCACATCTGATCCTGAAAATTCTTTGAGCAAACAACAATTGATAGTGAAGATTAGGAAGATGAAAAAATAGAATGAGAAGCTAAAACAAGAAGTTACAGAGTACCAAGTGTTGGATAGGCACATTAAGGCAGAGAATGCACAATTGAAAGAATATAACCTAAGGTTACAGGATGCACAAGAAGAGGTCTCTGCTAAACTCAACAAAGTTTTACATTTGATCCAATATACCAAGGTGATTAAGAAGGAACTTAGGAGCGAAGCTTATGGTCTCAACGTCCTACAGCCAAATAAATGATGGGGAATGGTTCATTTTTGAAAAATTTTGAGTATCAGTTTTGATATTGTTGCATGAGGACATCTAATGACTTTATCATGGGGGAAATGTTGAGTCCCCATTTTGACACTTCTATTATCCTATATTATCCTCTATCTGATTCTATTTTGCCTATGATATCTGTATATGATTGACCATTTCCTCCACAAACCTACTTTGTGACCTTGTCCATGTGCATAGAGAGGTAACCTATATTAAAGCATAATTTGTTTGATTTTCTTGATTAAATTGGATTAAATGGTTGATTATTTATGCTCCTAATTACTTTGACTCTTAATTAAGTAGCTCCATCCGGTACTCCATTGATCTGGTACTGCAACAATTGCTTTATCTGGTACTCCACTGGATCCAATACTCCATTGATCCGGTACTCCACTAGATTCAGTACTCCATTGATCTGGTACTCCACTGGATCCAATACCCTGCCTGATCTAGTACCGATATTCCTCCTAATCTGGTACTCTGCAGTGATATGGTACTACCAGTTCAATGCCTATTCTAGTACTACTAGTTCAGCGCCTATTCTGGTACCAACACAGCACTTCTTCTGGTACCACCAGCTCAACTCCTCATTCGGTACCACTAGCTCAGTGCCTCATCCGGTACCACCCACTCAGCACATCATCAGGTACCACCAGCTCAGCGCTGCATCTGATACTAGCCTCGCATCAATTTTGGTACTACCTTTGCATTGGTCTGGTACCCATAGTCATGGCTGTGTCCATCCGGTACTAAACCATTGTCTACAGGATTTACATGTTGAACGAGTATGTTGGTGATGATTCCAATAAGTTAGTTGGATAGAAGTATCTTGAGGTAGTTTTGGAGATCACGATAGACTTCATCACTCATGCACTTCGTGTCATGAGGATAAAGTCCATCCCTAGAGATACGATATGAATTACCAATTGTAATATTTTGAAACCATTTGATAATTATCCTCAGACCTTCGTTATAATGGCTCACCTTCTTTAATAGGCATGTTGTGTAGATGATAGGGGGTAAGTAGTAAGTAAAGGATGATATACATTTTTATGTTGAATGAAATGTTTAACTCTTGATTCAATTGATCAATTCAAGGAATACAAACGATATTTTGTGCAATTCATGAGCATGAGTAAAGTGTTTTAGTCTGCAATTTCTTTAGAGGTACCTTGTTGGTTCGATAAGGGCCCACCGCCCCAACCAAGGTAAACCTCCATGTACATGTCTTTGTGTGTTGTAAGTCAATTGTGTGAGTGTGAACACTTAATAGTTGTGTGTTGAAAATGATTTTAAATGCATTTGAAGTCCAATACAGATTTATTTGATTTTGAATCAGTGTGAGTAAATGGTTATACATTGAACAAAGTAGATAATTCCATTTCCATTTCTACATATTGATATTTAATTGATAAGAGTTTGATAGATGTGTGGGATTGTTAAGTAAGTAATTGCTATTGTTTTGAATTTATTATTGTGGTGTTCTTAATAGGTACAGGAACCATAATACTTCATCTCTCACCTTCATGTTCCATATAATGAAGTCTCTCAATCATATTGACCGTTTCTTGTATTAAAGAAGGTTTGATTGGAGTTAATAGAGTTGTGATTGATTTTTTCTAAAGAAGAATAAAGTGGATTGTTGATTACTGTCTCAATTACTACAAGAAGCAAGTTCTAAGTTCATCTCTTCATTTCATAAGCCTATAATGAATAGGCTTGTCATCTAAGCAAGAGCCTTTTCAATTGAGTGTTTGTTTGAGAGTTTTGTTATCAGTTTTATTGCAAGATACCAGATCTAATAAATACGCAGAATAGAAATAAAATGCTAGGAATGGTAGAATAACAGTAATATAACCAGCATAATCATTCCACAATAACACAGAAATAATATGAGAACAACAACTGAAATAGCACTTTGATTCAGAAAGCAATGTTCACAGGTCTCTTCGAGGGGGCAACCTC
>CBVK0100527700.1:0-11805 GCA_900067695.1 Picea abies | reverse complement strand
AGGCATAACACTCTGTAACATAATAATGTCCAAAAATGGGGACATTACAGAAGGGCCCCAATGGGGGTCAGACCTCAAATGGAGAGAAGCGGAAGGATTTCAACAAAGTTAAATGTTTTTCTTGTCACAAACCATGACACTTTGCTAGCCAATGCCCAAACAAGAAGTCACGGATGGCAGCTTTAGCTTCAGCAGAAGTTGATGACTTTGCAACTAGATTTGAGTGTGAGTTCTCACTCATTGCTTGTCTTTCCAGTTCAGCTAGCAGTGGAGTCTGGTATATTGATAGTGGTGCCTCTAGTCCCATGACTGGAGTGCGTGAGTACTTCTCCAACTTGAGGGAGGAGGAGATGGACCTCTACAATGAGATGGGAAATAATGCCAAGTGTCGGGCAGCAGGTCATGGACAGTGACATTTCAGAGGGAGTCTGGGAGGCCACTAATGGTGAGAGATGTGTTGTATGTTCCGGGTATAATGAAGAACCTGATATCAATTTCAGCCTTGGAGGACAGGGGCTATGTGGTTTCATTTTAGGATGGGAAAGTATACATACAGCCCAAGGACTCCAAGACAGCCAAAGTGATTGGAGTCAAGAGAGAAAAGTTGTATAGGCTTCAGTTTGAGCCAGCCCAAGCATTGGTGAGCAGCACATGTGACATGGCATTGTTGCGGCATAGGAGGATGGCGCATTTGCATCATGGAGCACTCAAAGTGCTCAAGGAGATAGCGACAGGCCTTCCATATTTTAGCACAGAGCATCATGAGGTATGCAAGGGATGTGCTATGGGGAAGTACACCAAGAGGGCTTTCCCAAACAGTGACAGCAGGACAAGAGGCATCCTTGATTTGATACACTTAGACATATGTGGGCTCATGTCATTAGTATCCTTAAGTGGGTACGAGTATTATGTCACCTTCATCGATGACCATTCTAGGAAGACCTGCATCTATTTCATGAAGACCAAGGACGAGGTCCTCAATCGGTTCCAAGAGTTCAAAGCTCTTGTGGAGAACCAGACAGGGAGAAAGATCAAGACACTGAGATCTGACAATGGAGGCAAGTACACCTTGAAGGCCTTCAAGGATTTATGTGCAAGTGTTGTGATAAAGAGGGAGTTGATTATTCCATACAACCCTCAACAGAACAGGGTTGCGGAAAGGAAAAACAGGGCCATAGTTGAAGCTACAAAGGCAATGTTGTACGATCGGGATCTGCCTAGATTCTTATGGGTAGAGGCTTGCAACACTGCAATCTACATACTAAACAGGAGTCCCACAGGCTGTTGGGGAGGAAGACGCCAGAGGAGGTATTCATAAGGAAGAAACTGGAGATTGGACACTTCAGGATATTTTAATGCCTAGTTTACTGTCACATCCCCTCAAAGAAGAGGATGAAGCTTGAGGCTACTACTGAGAAGGGGATCTTCATTGAGTACAGTGAGACTTCGAAGGCATATCGTGTTTACATTCCAGCCTTGAGGAAAATTGTGGTCAAGAGGGATGTGAAGTTTGAGGATAGAGCCTTGAGGAAGGCTCATGGGACTGTTCCAGTAGCAGCAAGGGATCAGGAGCTAGAGACTCGGAAGGAAGAGACACAGGTACAGGTACAAACGCTCAAACTTTAAAGTAGGATGAGGAGCAAAAGGTTCCTCCAGTACGGGATATTCCTTCCAGTAGAAGGAAGGCCAAATGGGTCGTGCAGACCTTGAGAGAGGCTCGGGAGTACGTGGGTGCTCCTAAGACTTCTATCAGGGAGAGTAGAGCACCACAGAGATTTTCCAGTTACATTGCTTTGATGAGCGAGTTGTTAGAGGCCGGGCCTTCCAACTTTCAGGAGGCATCACAACAACAAGTGTGGAGAGATGCCATGGTGGAAGAGTAAAGTTCCATCATGAGGAATGATGTATGGAATTTTGTGCCTCGACCAGAGGGGAAATCAGTGATTGCCTCGAAGTGGATCTACAAGATCAAGCACGCTGCGGATGGCAGTGTGGAGAAGTTCAAAGCCTGGTTTGTGGCTAAGGGGTTCTCTCAGAAGGAGGGAATTGATTACGATGAGAAATTTTCCCCAGTAGCCAGGTACACTTCGATCAGGGCCGTGATCTCTATTGCGGCTAAGATGGGGTGGAAGATCCACCAGATGGACGTGAAGACGGCCTTAATGGCATCATTGAGGGAGAGGTGTATATTGAGCAACCAGAGGGTTTTGAGGTGCAAAGGAGGGATTCCCATGTTTGCATGCTGAAGAGAACCTTGTATGGGCTCAAGCAGACTCCCAGGGCGTGGTACTCGAGGATGGACAGCTACTTGCAAGGTATGGGCTTTACAAAGAGTGAGGCGGACTCAAACCTTTACTACATCATAGTTGGAGGTGAGCCACTCATTCTTGTGTTATATGTAGATGACATGTTTCTCACAGGTTCAGAGAGGCTCATAGCAGGGTGCAAGAGGGACCTTGCTTCGAAGTATGAGATGAAGGATTTGGGGTTGATGCACTACTTTTTGGGGTTAGAGGTGTGGCAACGAGATGGTTAGACTTTCCTTAGACAAGGGAAGTATATAGTGGAGATTCTGAAGAGGTTTGGTATGCAAGACTGCAGGCCTATGTCTACACCCATGGTGACCAACTGGAAGAAGAATGATGCTTCTAGATCAAAGGCAGTGGACCCTACTTTATATAGGTAGTTGATTGGCTCTCTAATGTATCTGGTCAACACTAGACCGGATATATGCTTTGCAGTTAATACAATCAATCAGTTCATGGCTGAGCCGAGGAGAGTACATTGGGTGGCAGCAAAGCACGTTCTGAGATATCTGTGTGGCACAATTCAGTATGGGTTGAGTTATATCCAGGGAGATTGAGTGAAGTTGATGGGCTTTACAGATGCAGATTGGGCGAGCAACACAGTTGACAGGAAAATCACTTCAAGGTGTTTTTTCAGCTTGGGATCGGGAGTTGTTTCCTGGTTCAACAGGAAGAAGAAGTCAGTTGCATTAAGCTCTGCTGAAGCAGAGTACATGGAAGCCAACGTAGCATCATGTGACGCCATTTGGCTTCGTAAGCTACTCATGGGGTTGTTTGGGTTGGAGTTGGAGACTATTGTCATCCATTGTGACAATCAGAGTTGCATCAAGCTCTCTGAGAATCCAGTGTTCCATGACAGATCCAAACACATTGAGATCATATTTCACTTCATCAAGGACTATGTGCAGAAAGGTACAGTGAAGCTACAGTATGTGCCTATAGGTGAATAGGTTGTAGACATTCCCATGAAGCCCTTGATGAAAGGCAAGTTTGTCTTCTTCAGTGACAAGTTGGGGGTGGTGCATAACACCTTCCTCGCTAAGAGGGAGTGTTAAATTTGTAGCTTGGAAGGTGTCTCAGCATTGGCCTAAGTGTCCAGGAATGTTGAAGGACATTTAATTAATAACCAGATCAACATTTTAATTTTATCCTAAGTTTTGACTTAGGAAAAGCATAAAAATTATGTATTTAATTTTGATTGGCTTTTTACTCAGATTTCTTAAGTTTTGAACTTAAGGAAATAAATATTTCACTTAAAGTGAATTTTCTGGAATCTTCTAGAAAACTCATGAGAGGGGGAAATAGAGTGAATGAAAAGATAAAAGGAGGCTGAGGGTGAGGACACAAATACACTCATTGAGCTGAGAGAGAAAGAGGGCGCTTGGCTAAGGAAGAGGGCGAGTTATCTGCTAAAGAGAGAGGGCCAAATTGAAGGGGCCGTACACAGTAGCTAGAGGACGTCGTACCAGGCCGTACAGCATCCAAAAAGGGGGTGAGTTAGCCAGGACGACCAGCAACAGAGGCAGGCCGAAAATTCAAGGCCGTAAAGGCCGAATTCAGGGGCCATACAGGCCGAGCTGAAGAGGTCGTACAAGCCGAGTTCTAGAGGTCGTACAGGCCATGTTACTGGGCTGAACCAGGGCCGTACAATGGCTGAGTTTGCTGGGCAGATTTGTTGGGCCGTACAGCACATTTTGGCTGGGCCGTACAGCGACAGAAAAAGGGCAAATTTGCTGTAAGAAATTTCTGTGTATTTTGTTGTTGTAAATTAATTTCCTCTGAAGCCAATAAAGCCCCTCTTTGTTGGTTTTCCCCACACTGGGGTTTCCAGCATAAATTTATGGTGTATATAATTTTATGTGTGCGCTTGGTTTCAGTTTCAGTTTCTGCTGTGCAAATTAGTTAGAAACTCAGCTGTAATTTTCTGCATAATTTTCAGATTTGGTTATAATCTGGTTAAGTAAAATTATTAGCACGTAAATTCTATGTACTAGGTTTTATAAAAATTAAGAGTAACCTACACAAGCACAAAGAAACCAACTTCCTCTTAGGTTTGATTTTCTTTTGTATTATCTTTCCAACACATTCGAATTTCACATATGAATGTGTTGAGGGGGTTGGATTTCCAAATCTCGACAGGAGGTATTAAACCCAAGGAAGAGGCCCAATTAGACTCTTCCCTGTTGAATGGAATAATCCTCCGAGTTATCGTCCAGCAACCGTTTCAATGGGCTTTAAGTAAAGATTTTATTTTTCTCAGTATTTATGTTTTTTATGACTTTTTCTATTAAGTGGTAGATAAAAGAAAGAAAATATAATCTAAGTAAATCGGAAAGAAGACTATTTCTGGGAGATAACTCTCAAAAAGAGTAGATGAAAATAGTTTTGTCGTTCTGCGATCCTAAGGATTAATCCTACAGGAAAGATTGCCTCTACAGGAATATTTCTAGGAGAAAGAATTGAACAGTAACAGAAAAGGAAACCTACTGGAAAGTAACAAAGAAAGCTGCCATTTCATTCATAACTAACTACAGAATTAATTCTATAGCAAGTTGATGAAATGAATAGCATAGAAATGATTACATAACAGAAATAACAAGTAAAAACCTAAACAAAAAACATATTTGTTGATTTGCTAAAGATTAATAACCAAGTATTTCAAATGGTAGACCAGGATAACTTGAACATGATCATAAATCCTTACTAGACATTATGAGCAAGCAGATAATAGCAGAATAATCCACTAATTAAGTTTGTCCACAAAGAATCTCCAACAAGAAATGTTCTTGGATTCAAGAGGGCTTCTGAATTAACTTAGAAATAATTCACAGTTTAGTCTTCACCATACATTGGGAGCCAAAAAGCCCCTTCCAAAATATTCGATTTACATATTTATACCATAGAAAAGTAGTTCATGCAAATTGTTTCTTAAGTTAACCTTCAGGAGAAGCAGGAGTCGAGTCTTTTACATTTTCTTGATTGCATCTCCCCCATTGAGTAAATAAATCATTATACAAATTAATAATAACAATAATCTAATTTTAAGGTCACGACCGAGCCAAACACCAAATTGGTGTATGAGACCCCCTTGTTTGTGGGACAAGAGACCCCCTCCACCCAGCGATTTGACTGGTAAAGTCTATGGAGGTATACATACCCTACCCCCCTCTGGATTTGAATTTGTGACCTCTCAGGAGGAAATACATATTCTTAACCATTAGGCCCACTCATGCTGTATAAAAGTATAAAACCAGAATTTCCATTGCCGGGACTTGAACCTGGGTCTCTCGGGTGAGAGCCGAGTATCCTAACCAACTAGACTACAATGGAAGCGAAGTACGTACTGCTCCCTAGGTAATTTCAAAATAGGGATTTCAGATTCAAATCTTTTGATATACTTTTCTATTTTAGGAAAAGTACACTTCAGTTGAGTCACTCTACAAACTTCAATGGTTAGAAATTTTTGAAGATGGTTGTGTTATCCCCAATTTCTAGGGATAACTAAGGAGATGATGTCTCGAGGTCCTCAGGTTGCAGACATGGAGTACCGAGACACAGATCACTAACAACGTCCACATGCACAAACAGAGACCCACTTCACCACCACGCATCCTCGATTCGTCATGATGGCATTCACCACATCAATGTGCTTTCGAAAGACAATGGGTCTTGCTCCATGAGGTACAAGTCAAGTAGTGGTAAGTGTCACTTTAATACTTGAGGAATTTGAGTATGTTGCATTTAAAGTTGCTTTTGATTATAGAACCTCTGCTTGGAAATTATGCTCTTTGCCATGTTTCACCTTGGTGGTTGACATTGTGCCCTAGTAAGTGGTCATCCTTGGGGATGGGTTTGCTACTGGGAGGTCCCTTTGACGAGTCATCGTGCCATTCCCAATCATACATATCATTTTTCACACTTCATCCTTTTCACCTCCTTATCTTTTGAGATTTTTGGGTGTACTGACCCAAGAAGGGATTGTACCTCATTTCATGGGAAGAAGGGGTTGAAGGCCCAGAGGGAATGTAGCTGGCAAAAGATAAAATCCAAAACCATAATCTTCCAGATGCTCGCCCAAAGAGGTCTTGAGAATGATGAAACGTTTCTCCTAAAAAATCAAAGACTTGCAATAAAATATTTCACATATATAAATGTCCCACTGGTTGAGGGATCTACACAAGTGAGTTATACCCTTTGCTTTACCCACATGCCACTCTGTGTACCTCCAGCTTCAAGTGGCGTTGTGGTACTGCGTCCAAGTTTTATGTTACCCATTTGGAGTACCCAATTGTTTTGAACTTAAATAAATTAATGGAAAATAAATGGGCTTGGAAAAAGGATGCATTGAAAACGAAGGTGCAGCACACCCTCCACAAAGGCACCCATAAATGAGACAATATGAACCCTTGTATGTCATGAACCCCGTGCCCAAAAGTCTTACCCCATCCATTCCATCTTCCTTACATGGCTTAGAGAGGGCCCACCTAGGAAACACCCCTTGACCTGAGGAATGATTCACCCAATAGGTCACCTTGACAACCCTCCCATACCTAAACTTGGCAAATTGCATAGGGTCTTTGAGCACTTGTTTAATTTGACAAGGTAGTTTTGATGCACATTAGGTGCCTCTTGTATTAAATGTGATTTTACTTGCCATGATACATTTGACTTGAGACCCTTGGGGGGCGCACTTGTATGTCTTAGCAAGACCTTGTTTGATGGACGTTTTGGAGGAACAAGCTTAGCTTGGACCCTCATTGGAGCAGGAAGCCCACAGGTTGGATGCCATAACCCAGACCTTGGGGCAAGACAAAGGAGGGACGTTGCCTTTGGAGGCAAGAGAGGAGACCTTGGAGTTGACACCTAGCCCTATCTAGCCCAACAACTTGCCTTTGGAGGCTAAAACGATGCATTTTGGGCCTTAACATCTTGACTAGGGCTAGAGTTTGGAGGTGACGATGATGATGACACCCTCCTAGATTTACCTTGTTAGGATACTTGCTCTAGGGAGTAAAAGGGCTTACACCCCTAGAGAAGTGGTAAACCTAACCTAATACAAGAAGACTCCATAACCCATTTGGCAAGGCACTAATCTAATTTTGCATTAGAGAAATAAATTGTTTGCATTGGTACACTTGATTTTGAGAGATATCAAATTTGTTTAAGTTGGAATCTTTTCTTAGTGTTTTAAGCTTGCTCAAGCCACTAAGGCATCTTGATTGGCCTAGTAGTTCTCTAGTTATAATCAAATAAAATCTACAGCCATTAGGCCTGCAGCAAAACACATTCAAACTCTCTCTTTAACTTGCTTTTCAACCGTGGAAATTTGCTTGCAAACCACTATTATCGTTCTACTGCCTATTAGCTAACTTTTTGACGGTTTACTTGCTCTTTTTTATGGTTGAAATTTGCTGCTGTAGAAAATATTTGCTACAGCCACTTGGCTGTTACTATAATTCTCTGAAAACACTATCTAACAGCCCGCTTTTACCATCAAAGTTTGTGGTAAAGTATTGGAACATTATATACTTGTTTAGTGCTTCATTGTCCAATAACTATTTGATAATTTTGATGGTTAATTTAGTTGTAACAAGCTCTTATTCTTGCTGATATATATTCTCGTTTACTGCTGCAATATTGGACAGCAAGCTTCTCTTGCTTGTCCACTTGATTATTAAACTTGTATCTTGGTCATTTGTCTTGTCTCGGGCAGGTTTGACACTTGGTGCAGGTACTCTTTGGCAACCATTTTCCATCCACAAGACTCATTTCCAAGGTCCCATCCTTCTTCCATCATTGACCTAAGGGGCTCCTCTCATTATCTCTCCATCCTCCGTCTCAATCCCCCTAGGGTCACCGGGATTCCCCCCTTGTGTAGGATTTCTCCTTCACTAAAGCGAGGGGAGTACCTATCTAAGGTGACAGTGGATAGGTATTCCCATAGTTGTCCCACCTTTGTAGATTGGGTCAACCTACAATCTGTGCGATAACAGGTTGCACTCCAAGGAAGAAATACTCCTGACCTCTCTCTCATTCTTTTGCATGTCATCTTCAAACTGTTTCAAAACTTGTACAGCTGGCACAAAACCCTCAGGGGGGGCCAAAACTGGGAAGTTTTCATTATACAATGGTATCTTCGATCAAATTTCAAATTTTAATACATGCAAGCCACTCTTCTTCGATTTGTTTTTTGGATTCATGTGTAATCCTTCCCAATGATTAATACTTTGTTCCAGTCCATTAGTTCACTTTTACTTAGCAGCTTGATATTATGATCTTCATGTCCCCTACTCTTTTGAATTTTATTAATAAAGTTCACCTTGTCCTAAACTTTGCCCTGCTGCTCTTTCCATATCAAGTTTTCTTTATACAGTGTAGACAACTGCATACTTAGTTCTTGTAGATCGAAACCCTTTGAAATGAAATCTTTCTTAATGTGGGCATTGATTTTATCCTGTTCCAAAACTTCTTCAATGAAATCACTTACCATGCTCTATGAAGCTTTGTAATATTTAACCTAATTTTCTAGCAAGGCAATTTTTTTCCAAGGATTTGAATTTCCTCTGCTTCATCCCTTTAGCCTTATCCATGGCAGCATGAGAGATGGCTAGCCCAACTGATAGGAAATCGCTAAGTCTAGATTTCTTTGTGTCTATCATCTACTCTTCGGCGGTACACAGGATAGAAGTATACAAGTCCACTCTCTTTCTCTTTTGTGTTTGTTTGACTATGGCTTGCCTCCTCCTATTGTAAGCAATCAACTCTAAATCAGCAACTTCTTCTAGAGGATCTTGAATAGGTTGATCTCCCCAAGATAAATGTTATCTAGGCTTCCTAGAGTATGCACTTGCTTCATCACAAATTCTTTACCTTTGCTTGGACCAGGTTTGGGGATAACAACATCCTCCATGGTTAAGTCTACGAAACCGCTAGGAGGTGGTGTTGTTTGTTGTTGTGATGGTTGCTCTGTAGATGGCTTTGTTTGTGGTTCAATCTTACTAGATGATTGTTAAGTTTTAGTAGTAGAGCTTTCTTTATCCTTAGCTTGATCAATTGCTTCCTATTGGAGCCTTTCCTGCTCTCTCAACTTCTGTTCTTTCTCTTCTCTTTCCTTTTCTTCCTTTTTCTTTGTTCTTCTTTCTTTCTCTTTTCCTCGGCTTTTAGTCTTTCTTTTTCTTTTAAGTCTTTTATAGCCTTTTTTCTAGCCTCATATTAGCTACAATTCTCTTTGCTTCTAACAACTTTGCATCTTCTTTGGCTTTTCTTCTCCTTATTTCTTCTTCTGTCTTTTTCCTCAATTCTTCGTGTTGTTGTAATCTCCTTTCTTGCTCTTCCCTTGCTTTAAGCTCTGCCTCTTCTTTCAATCTGATCTCCTTAGCCCTTACTTTCTCTTCTTGTCTTGCCCTCTTTGTCTCAGCCAATTGTCTTTTGATTACTTCCATTTGATCATCATAAGTAGTGCTATAGAAGGAGGCAAAGTCTAGGGATCTCAACCTAGACTGGACTTCTTCCCAATCTCTTGCATTTTCAAATGGGATCTTACTCTCCCATTGCTCATGAGTATATGGCAATGTTAGGGAAATCGTGTCACAATGTTTAGTAACAAGACCAAAAGGATCATGCTTTCAGAATTGGCCTTCAAGAAGCCTATATTCTAGCATAGTGCTAGCCTTTTGTCCAGCATGCTTAGGGTTGGCTAAATTATAATGTCCTGGACTAATATTATAAGGAATGAAATTTTTCTTTTTTGCATCTTTAAGAATAGAAGTATTAAAACCCTGTAATATTGTTTGATATGTTATTTTCACCCAAAACAAGTCCATTGAGCATGTATCTATGCAACAATTGAGGTGTTGCAATAACACCAAATGTAAATTC
Source organism: Picea abies (assembly GCA_900067695.1). Lineage (NCBI taxonomy): Eukaryota > Viridiplantae > Streptophyta > Pinopsida > Pinales > Pinaceae > Picea > Picea abies. The sequence continues at coordinate 1,621 of CBVK0100527700.1, read as the reverse complement.
CCCTTCCAAATGATCATCTTAGGAGGACGACTTAGTGGTCTATCTGATTCCCGTGGGCCATGGTCGATTAAAAAGGGGATTGATCGATTAATTATTTGATGTCATTTGGAGAAAATGCTACTATATAAAGTCACATTGGGTAATTAAAAAGTGACTTGAAGAATAAAGTGAATAAAACCTTATAAAATCACTTTAATCACTTAAGTGAAGTAAAAAGGTAAAAAGGTCATCCAAAAAGGTTAAAGGGTCGACAAAAGGGTAAAGGGGATAAAAGAAAGATGAGAGTTCATTCTTTCATTATGTTGATGATCATTTTGATTTGATTTGGAGAGCTCATGGAGCCTTTGGGAGTTTGGAGTAAACCCTAGTTTGGATAGGTTTCGGTGCTGAAGGATTCCACCCTAGCTAATCAGGGTTCGGTGATGAGAGATCCACCCTATCCATTTGGTGAGGAAAATCACTCAGATCTTCCACTTGTTTCTATCGTAAGGAAGAGATCCATCATTTTGCATCGGTTTTCGGGTTTGTGGAAGCCATATCTCCTTGTGCATGTCGAGTTTGGCACTGAGAGGATCGATTTACTAGAGTGGGGGCCAAAATCACTTGAGAAGGCCAAGTTTTCCTTTATTGGCTGAGTTCTTTAGTGGTTGGGCCGAATTCATAGTTTTCAGGCCGAGTTTCCTCCCTGTTGGGCCGATTCTTATTGCCAAAGGGTCGAGTTTCAATGACTAGGGTGAGTTCTTGGCTAGTAGAAGCCGAGTTTGTTTACAGGAGTCGAGATCTAAGTTGTTAGGGGTCGAGCTACATTTCTAGAGCCGATTTATTTGTTTGTTGGTCGAGTTTTTGTTTGTTGGCCGAGTTATTTGTTTGTTGGGCGAAGTGTTATAGTCTAGGGGTTATCGAACTCTTTCCTGGTTAAGGGCAAGAAGTTTGCGATTAAGTGGGGATCTTGGAAGTCGAGTTTTCTATAGGTTGGGACCGGTTTGATCTAGAGGAGGCCAAATCATATCAAAGGGGACGCCATTTCCCATGGGCAGGCCGAATCTCACTATTGAGGGACGAGATCTTGTGTTGAGGGAGATACTATCTTCCTTGTTGAATTTTACTTGAACCTAGCACCCGACAGTTATTTCGAATAAAATCGCTTTATTAAACAACTGCACAATGAGGTTATCAACGAAACATTAGCGGAAGCATAAAAAAAAACCATAACACATTGCACACGAGATTCGAGTAAACACCCCTGGAAAAACCCTTTCGGGAAAACCAATTCTGAGTTTGATTTTATTGCTAAAAATCCTGGGCTCCCGTCTTGGGATAATGACCCATCAAAGGATTACAATGCTGCAGTTGATAGCCTAGCCCACCTGGCTGTTATCTCCCTAGTTTCCCCCTGCACACTTCCTCGGCCCTGCCCACTCAGACACAAGTAAATGAGCAAGACTCCCTCTTGCTCCTATGCACTCATTGTGTGCCTCTCACTCTCCTTGGATCTGCTTTTATAATCCCCTAATGACTAAAAGCCTAACCCTAGATCTCAAATGGCCAAGATTAGATCTTGGATCTCACAATCTAACGGTCACGACTTAATCTTTTGTTGAGATTGTTATCCCCGATATCT
>CBVK0100527699.1:0-11806 GCA_900067695.1 Picea abies | reverse complement strand
ATAATAACTATAATAATTGAAATAACTATACATAAAGTAAATCAAGTTAAATCTTATCAAATTGAATTGCTTTTAAAATAATAAATATAATAATTCCAATAACTATATATACAAGTAAATCAATTTATTTAAATAAATCAATTTAATTGAAATTAAATATAACATTTCTCTATATTTTGAAATTATCAAATTGAATTGCTTACCAAATAATAACTATAATAACTATAATAATTGAAATAACTATACATAAAGTAAATCAAGTTAAATCTTATCAAATTGAATTGCTTTTAAAATAATAAATATAATAATTCCAATAACTATATATACAAGTAAATCAATTTATTTAAATAAATCAATTTAATTGAAAACTTAAGTTAAATCAATTTATTTGAGAAATCAAGTTCCTTTTGTTATAGTTATATCTACATATACAAATTAAACCACCAATTTTTTTTTTTATGTCTCTTAAAATTAAATTTGTTTGATACTCTTAGCCAAACAAACTAGTCCATTTAATTAATATTATTAAACCAAATATAATAAATCATGGTAAGTGTGGCTCAAAATTACACCAGTAGGCATTGTCATTCCAAATTTTGAAGAAATTAAATGAATATTTAACTCACTTTTATTTTATTGTTTGCATGTGCACCCTTATTGAGAAAACATGCAAATATAGGTAATAGAGATATGCAAAGATACGTAATACAGATATTGTGTCCTTTTTTATGAGAAAATTTTCACAATTATATTAAAGTAAAAATATAATTTTTACATCCGTAGTATATTTTTGTTCTTGTTCATATAAAAATTATTCATGGAATAGTGAAACATTGAACATCCAATACCATAATTCCAAAACATAACATAGATAAAAACTCAAATCCTAGATAAACTTCCAGATCCAAAATAAGTATAAACTAAAAAAAAATTGGCAGAGGTAATCCCTTTCCCAAAGATACAAAAACTCTCCCCTACTATTTGATGGATTACCAAAAAAAGGATCCAGTGAAGAAGGGATAAACCAATCATTAATAGATCCTTATGTGTCGAGGAGACCCTTCCTCTCCATTAGACCAGGAGGAAAGCGAGATAATTCCTTCAGAAGCTGTTAATGCATATTTAGATAGACTATCCGCTTCTTTGTTTAATTCTCGATAGATGTGGAAAAATTGTAAATCCTCTAAACTTCTGCTTAGCACCCTAAAACTTTGCTTCCAGCCTTCCAAGGAGCTAACACAAAGCTCGCCTTTGAAATTTATCCAGTCTATGATCACCTTTGAGTCTCCCAGGATCTGAAGTTTGTTTAGTGATAAAAGATTTGCAATATAGAGAGTAGTCCATGCCCCAAGTAGCTCTGCCTTAGTGTTAGATCCTATGCCACAATTGAAATACCATTTGTAAGCCATCCTTGCAGATTCCTGAAGGATTCCTCCCACTCCACTACACATGCCATCAAACTTGGCAGCACCATCAAAACTGGCCAGGGGATACTCTAAAGGGGGCAATATTCTGTTTGTTCTGAGTGACAATGACACCTGCTTTTCCACCGGGTTATGAAGAGCACTAAACAATCTGATAACAACTCTGTTAACTGATGGGGCCTTTCCCTCGAAAACATATGCGTTCCTTTCGAGCCAAATGAACCAGCAGGTTAATGCTGCTAGGCTACAAGGAACCGACTTGTTATTTCTCCATTTTGTTAGACAGTCTTCAAAATCAGTTCCAGTCCATGGCTGGTTGTATTTTCTACTTGAAATAATCTGATGCCAAACACTTTTTGTAAATGCACAGTGGATAAACAAATGGCTAACTTCTTCATTTGCTTCTTTGCACAAATAACAATGCCCAAGCCCCTGTCATCCTTTTAGTTGGAGTATTTGCCACATTAATACTTTGTTTACAGCCACGAGCCAAAAGAACAATTTAATTTTCATTTGAATGTTCCAGGACCAGAAATTTTTATGCCACCTAGTAGCCACCTGTAAATTCTGAGTGGAAGATAAAGCTGTATAGACATTTTTGGTAGTCAAGTAACCAGAAGAATCCCCTCCTGTCCATAAAAACTCGTCTTCATTATCTGATAGTGTTACTCCCGTAGATAGGAGTGCCTGACGATACCTGTCCTACTCCTCAACCAAGTTACCTACAAGGGCTAGGTCCTTGTTGCTCAACCAAGTAGTCATAAAATACTTGTGATCCTGGGGACTCCTTGCCTGTGCAAGGACTAAAACACCATTTTGATTGAGTGTATTTAATAGAGAAACTGATAAAATTGACGCCTCTCCTATACCTAGTATTTTATCCATGCCTAAATCGATTAAATGATCGGATTCGGGCTTCCAAACGAGCCAGTTAATAATCAACGAAACCAATTTTAAAGATTGTTCCAGACTTTGGATGCCGAATGTTGTTTGAAATTCGTCGATCGAATCCAGTTTTGAACAGACATGTGGGAGAGATACTTCTCCTTTAAAACCTTTTGCCAAAGACCATTATGTGTTAAAACTCTCCAGAGTGTTGACGTGGCTACTGCTTTGCTAAAAGAGTAAATATTTAAAAGTCCCCATCCCCCCAGCCTTTTTGGGTGAGCTAAGGTCAATGAGAGCCATATTTTGATTTCTGTCATTATAATTAGTATTTATTTATTTATTATTATTATTATTATATTTTTTTTATGCATACTTCTCAATGAAAGCGCTATATTTTGATTTCTGTTATAATTAATAATTATTTATTTATTTATTATTATTATAATATTTTTTATACATGTTTTTCAATAAAAGTCCTATTTTGATTTCTATCATTATAATTAGTAATTATTTATTTATTTATTAATATTGTAGTTCAATATGAAAATTATGCCAAACTTATTATATCATTTTATTTACATGAATCAATTCAATTACATAATACAATCATTCCTTATATCCATTTTTATCATTATAATGAGTATTTATTTATTAATATTATAATTCAATATGAAAAATTATGTAAAGCTTATTATATCATTTTATTTACATGAATCAATTCAATTACATAATGCAATTATTCCTTATACATAATGCAATTATTCTTTATATCCATTTTTAAATGGATAAATAAGTTAGTAGAAATAAAGTATCATTTTTTTAATATCTTTTATTCCTTTTCTTCTACACTAAAGCTATAATGTAGTTTTTATCATTATAATTAAATAGCAATTAATTAACAATATTTTATACTATTATACTTTCGAAAAGAAAAACCACAATTCTTTGACCAAATGCCATGCTATTCTATTTACATGAATCAATGGAATTACTTAATGCAAACATTTCGTATATCCATTCTATAACGCAATCCATTGATCCAATACAAAATGAAAATTACAAGGTGGTCAGATGTTGATAACATGGATTCAAAGGAATGCATTTTTTGTGAAATGAATTGCAAATATTGCGCTACAAAATTATGTAATCAATTTCATAGATCCTTCAACATGTCTTACAAAGTTAAGTAATCAATTTCGTAGATCTTTGAAGATTATTAATGGATATAAATAAAACTATTTTATTCTATTATATAATTATTATGATAATACAGTCTGAGTAGGTTTAATGATTAAAAACATGTGTTTCCTCTTAAGAAATTACAAGTTCAAATCTAAAAGGGAGTAGGGTATATATACCTTCATAGTCCCTTGTCCCACAAATAAGAAAGTCTCATAAACCAATTTAATGTGGTGACTTGGTCATGACCTTAAAAATATTATTATTTAAAAAAAAAAAAAATATTAGAAAAACATATCTATACTCCAAAATATAACAAATTTAATGAGATATTAAAGAATTTAAGCTAAATGTACAAAATCAATTACTTTTATATCAATTATGTTTTGAAATGCTAATGTTTTCTTTGAACAAAATTGATTGGATTCAATATTTTTATGTGTTCAATAGGAATAACGTGATTTAACTACTTAAATATTCAAATGTTTAAGTCACTTGATATGTAATTTTAGTTTTGGTTTTAAAATTTTGTTTTAAGATAACTTTAAAGAAGAGAATGAGTTTTGCATAATTTTAATATTTTTTTTAATTTGATAATAATTTAAAAAAATAATATATAAAAAAAAATTAATAATAATTTTTTTACATAAGTTTAAGGGTTATATAAAATTATAATAAAAAGAATTTAAAATTAATAAATATAAAGGTTAAATCATTTACTTTATCCTAGAGTTTTCTATTTATTTATTTATATAATGATAGCTCATGGATTATTTCACAGATTATTTGAAGTAAATGAAATTTAGTAATTAATATAACATATAAATTTATTGTATGTAATTCGAAACAAATTTGTTACACAAATTTAAAATATGAATATGTGTGTGTTGCACATGCAATTTCTAAGCTATCATGCACAATCATTGATCCTCAATTAAGTTAAACAAAACATAATATATGTGATTTGATTGCTATATAATATCTCTAAAATAAATATATCATAGTCTCTTATGAGAATCCTTCCATGACTAGTAATGTAAAGAGATAATAAATTGTTTATACCATGTGGCATACAATTGGTACAGTCTCATTCAAATCATGAAGTCTAGTCATTTCTATTAGGTGTAAGGTTTTCATATAATATTTGATAATTTATCTTATTAATTCACAATTTTGGAGATAAAATTTAGATACTCAACACATTTCCATCCACTAGGCTTCAATTCCTCATTATTTATGGCCAAAAAGTATTAATGTTTCCTGCCAGGTGCCTCTTGTGCAAGTGTCTATTGGTCATACCTACTTCCCTCTTCCATATTCCATGTTATACATTCATGGGAACCAATGATAGGTTGTGGGGATGACCTGCCTCCTCGCGGCCTCTCACTTTCAACAACATGCAATATGAATCTTGTTGGTTTTTGGTTTGTCATTGGCCTTGGGAAATGAAGGTGTAGTTCTCTTCATCAAGATGGGAAACTTTAGAATGTTGAGAAGAACCCAACTAGTTGATGAAAGGGCCAACGGAGAAATCACAGGATATTTGTGGGACCACATCAATAGAAATATCAATGCATAGTCTAATTATGCACTCAAGAATATGATTCTTAGCCTTAAGGAGGTGGATGACTATATTGTTCGAGCTTAGCATGATTGTGTGCTTGTAGCTCAGGTATAATCCACAAATCAACATTCTCATGAAAAAATATTATTTTAGTTGAAGCCAGAATTTTACTAGCCATGTTCCAAGTTGCATATAAAATAGAGTGTTGTGTAAGCAAGATTTCATGATCTATTATTGCTCAAAGAGAAATTTTCAAATCATGTCGTGTAATCAATTCCTCTAGTATTGATAGAATGCAGTTGGAGGAAGGGAATCAACAAAGGAATCAACAGAACTCTGCAAATTCTAGAGTTGAGGCTCATCTATGCACTCATCTATAACAACTTTAATTGGCACTAGCATTCTCAAGTTAGAGAGAGACAAACCGACAACGTCCAAGGCTTGTTTCAACATAATCCACAATAGATTATGAGAATTTTGGCTAGTTTCAAAGGTAATATCTACTTTAACATCTACTTGCTTCCATGTATTCAGTTGACTTCATTCACCTTCTTACATATCACACATTTCAACTCTCTTCAGCTTGATACATTGCTACAATACATATTAACATATGCTCTTCAAATTCGACAACGGTTTGGATTATGTTGCATAGTTTGGGGACCTAGTGCTATCTCCCTTCTAGGAGAAACGAACACACCAAATCTAATGGTTGGAGTGATGTTCGTTTTCTTTTGCTTCATTATCTTCAAGGTATTGACAAACCATAAGAAAAAAAATGAAACAACAAACAATGATCTAATTATATAGAAATCCTTAAAATTACCTCAATATATTCAACCATTGTTACATGTATTGGGACATTTTTTTCTTCAACAAATTATTGAATATTCTTCTCAAGTATTACACCTCTACCAACCCAGATCAAAACTATGAAGGATCTCAAGCATTGTACAATATCCCATTCAAGTTTGTGGAATGATTGTGTAATACCCTTGTTTCCCTCAACTTGCAATTAATCATTATTTATGATTACCATGCTATGGAATTTGAACAATGCAAATTTATTATTGTTTATATTGCCAAAAATTGACTGTGGGGGTGAAGCCTGGAAGTATTGGACATGATATCACTAGAGGAAAGAGTGAGGAAGCCTATAGAAAGGGTTCATCATGCCAAGATGAGCCTATCCTCTTTGCTGAAATATTTGATTTGGAATAATAAGCCTCATCCCGATCCCAGGGAAAAATTAGTTAATGAGAAAAGGACTGGTGGTTGAATAATAAACTGCCCCAATGAATGGAAGCATGGAGGGCATGGCTGAGAAGATAGAAATCTATCATCCCAAAGTACGACAAAGTGCAGTCGTCCTACAGATCTAGATTGACCCGAATGCCTTCTGGCAGAAGGATTAGGACAGGTCCAGAACCTTCCTAGGGGGGAGGAAAGAAAAAAACCTGAGAAAGAAGAGGAGACAAAAATAAAAATGGGTTTTTGGAGGACCATTCAGAAATAAGAAGAGTGTGTGAGGCTCTCCAACTCAGAAGAAGAACTAAAAGATTTAGTTGTTCTGGTTACTGGAGAGAACCAGAGGAGGAATTTGGTCTCTGAGGAAGATAATCGTTGAAAGGAATGCACTAGTGCGTGCAATAGAAAGATCAGAGAACTCGTGGAAGAGTTTTGAACTAGAGCATAGAAGACCTGAAGCCCGGAATGGTTGGGTGGCCATGAGTGTTGGCACCTTGGTTACTAATGAAGGAAGAATGCTTGGGTGTATTCAAGAGAAAATTTTAGTTTCATATGTGTTGATTTGGGATCATGATCAACCTATAGTAGGAATCGCAGTCCTACTGCAATAATGAATGAGAATGAATAAGACATATGGTGAAGAGGTTGGTTAAGCTCCAACACACCATGGAAAAGTGCTTGTCATAAAGTGTGAAAAACTTGAAATCAATGCAAGAGTGCATAGGGTATGAACGTGGCCATGAATATTGGCACATTGATTAAAGTCATTTGATATTTGAATTTCATTTGAAAATTTTAGTATGTTGAAAGGATGCATATGTAAATAATGATATTTCATTTTTGTTTGTACCCTTGAATAGATGAAAATGACTTGGACTGATAGTATGCATAGTTTTGAAAATATAAAGTGCATGAAAACTAACAATTTGTTTGGATGAGGAATGTTGAAATTGCAGGGAGAAAAGGGTCTTGGATATGGAAGTGTTTAAAACCATAAGGAAGACCAATTTCCTGCTGAGACAAACTGAAAGGAATGGTATTTCCTTTTTGAGAAAATGAATTTGATTGTTAGTATGCACATTTCTGAAGCTGTTTGTGAGCCACTGCAAGCATGCAATGAAAATATAGTGTGCATAAAAACTAACAATTTGTTTGGCTGAGGAATGTTGAAATTGCAAGAAGAAAGGGTCTTGGATATGACTAACAATTTGTTTGGCTGAGGAATGTTGAAATTGCAAGAAGAAAGGGTCTTGGATATGGCAGTGTTGTAAGCTATAAGGAAGACCAATTTCCTACTGAGCTAGATTGTTGTGGGAAGAAAAATCCCATACTCATGAATCTAGTTCTTGTGTGGAAAAGATCTGAAAAATAAAAGTATAGAATTTGGAAATTTGTGGGTGACAGATTTGAAAGAAAATATAAATTGGAATTGATGATAATATCTCATAATTTTTGTGTACATGTGATACAGGTGAGATGAAAATATGTGTCTAGGGAGGATAGATGAAGGATGTCAAAGTTGGAAAGCATGAAAAAGCCTATTGTTGAGACATGAGAACCATGTGGTAATCCATGATCTCCCTACCATATGTTGTGTTGTGGTAACACAAGCCGGAGGGACGCCTCGGTAGAGAAGTTTAGAGGGATTCCTCGACTGTAAGGCTCAATGAAGTCTCTAGAACTCTTCTTATGAGAAAAATTCTTGGCATGGAAATATGGATCTCCTGAGGGACTGTATAGCAGAGAAAGGGATGCATGAGCCTAGGCCTAGAGGGTGAGTGACTGCAAGGAAGAGGAGACTTTGATAATTATTGTAAAACATTGATTGGGATCATGCATATAATGGGTATGTCAAGGAAAAATACTAAGCCAAGATAACAATATAGCCATATGGATGCAAATCCACGAACTGCACAGATAAGTATTGTACCACATTATGAAATTTTTCCTCTTGAATTTTGAAGAACGATAAGTTGTTTTTGCATGAAATTGTGATTAATATGCTTGTTGTCCAAAATTATTGAAGGCAGGTGATCAAGGTCAAGGATTTGGAAAGGACCTGACTAAGAAAGAGGATCAATATTTATGAAGCAGTTGAATGAAAAAGGCATGACATGTGCTACTGAGAAAGAACATTGAGGATGGTGTTCCTTTGAAGGGGGAGGGGATTGCAATACCCCTGTTTCCCCTAGCTTGTAATTAATAATTATTTATGATTACCATGGTATGGATTGTGAAAAATGTAAATTTATTTATTTTTAGATTGCCAAAACCTTATTGTCAGGGAGAAGCCTTGAAGTATTGGTAATGATATCACTAGAGGAAAGAGTGAGGAAACCTATAGAGAGGGTTCATCATGCCAAGATGACCCAATCCTCTTTGCTCAAATATTTGATCTGGAATAATAAGCCTCATCCTGATCCCAAGGAAAATTCAGTTAATGAGAAAAGGATTGGTGGTTGAACAATCAACTACCCCAATGAATGGAAGCATGGAGAGCCTGGCTGAGAAGACAAAAAACTATCATCCTGAAGTATGATTGAGTGTAATCGTCCTACAGATCTAGAATGACCCAACTTCCTTTTGGAAGAAGGATTAGGAAAGGACCAGAACCTTCATAGGGGAGAGGAAAGAAAAACGCGCAAGAAAGAAGAGGAAACAGAGAGAAAAATGGGTTTGGAGGACCATCCAGAAAGAAGAAGAGCGCATGAGGCTTTCCAGCTAAGAAGAAGAACTGAAATATTAAGTTGTTCTGTTTATTAGAGAGAATCAGAGGAGGAATTCGGTCTCTTAAGAAGAGAATCACTTAAATAAATTCACTAGTGTGTGCTATAGAAAGATCAGAGAACTCATGGAAGAGTTATGAACTGTAACATAGAAGACCTAAATCCCAGACTAGAGAAAAAGAGTGTCACGGGCTTGGTGTTGGTTGGAAAGAAACTGGTGATGGAAGGAGAGGGCATCGAGGGACAATGTAGTTGTCAGGGGACTCTCTTGCATAGAGGAAATCTAGTCGGGAAGGCATCTGATAAACCCCGTGGAGGCCATGAGCTCAGTAGGGAAGAAGGGAGACTTTTATTATTGCTAGATAAGTGGAGTTTTGAAGACAAAGGAGTTGTTTGTTGTTGGTTTAATAGACCATAGATCCGTCCTTAGCCATAAAAATAAGGACATGAGCTTGATGCTGAGGAAGCATATGGTAAACATCGCAAAGGTTGTGACAGAGAAACGATTTATCAGAGATGAAGGCGTGAGCTTGATGCTAAAGAAGCATCTGATAAACCTCGCAGAGGCTATGCCATAGAGAGGATCTTAGAGAATTTGTAGAAGACCTGAGGAACATAGAGAAGTTTCCCTAGTGATATCATGGCTTGGCATGGGGGTGGTAAGAGTGGTAAGAGTAAATTCCTATGAGCCTATGGTTGGGTGGAAAGGTGAACACCCATAGTCAGTTGGTTAGCTATCGACTGTAATATATAAGTATTTCATAAACTATGTATAATTGAAATGAAATGCATGATTGAATGCTTGTTTTGAATTATAAACTCTTGCATTTCGGTGATTGTAGGACGACAAGTTTGGTGCATGCCTTACACAGTTGAATAGAATTACCTTTTAATACTATGGAACAAAGAAAGTAAACCTCTATCTGTGCTTTCTGTGTACATAAGGAATAGAGGTTTAAAAATAAAGGTAAAGGTGTAATTTGATGCAACGATGGTTTCAAGAGAAAGGAGAATTGCTAGCAATGGGATCTTTAACTAAATTTGGGAACATAAGACTTTGGCCCCTATGTTGGTTGGAAAATCCTCAAGGACCAAATCCGTAGACATAGAGTCCAGATAGACTCTACGGTACTACCTCAGTATTGTTGATTTCCTTGAATTACCTTTCCTGTTGTGGAATTTGAGCTCTATAGACGAAGGGTGCTTCCTTCAAATGAGTCGTCCAAGTGACCATGGAATCATGCCCATGGCCTTAACCAAATGTTGGCTAAGACTTAGGAGTGTAGCCTCTGGAGCTTGACAAAGTTCCATAGGACTAGGACCTTGGAACCCTCCGCTACACTAAAAAAGGAGCTAAGTCATTTGAGACTCCGGGGTGAATGAACATTGCAATGTACTAAATGCGTCGAAGACGACCTGTCGAAACGGTAGCTTGACGATGGACTGACAGTTGGCGGTCATTTACCCATTATTGTGGGATTCATCCCCTTGTTAAACCTTGATCCACTTCTCAGTTGCAAAGTAACGTGAGTCCTAGATATGAGTCTATTCAGGATCTACCTTGATTGTTGGATCTACGTTATGGTTGTTCGGCGTTGACCTACTCCGAGAGAGAAAAGGTGTTAAACAACCAGAAACCTTGAATGTCGAACTCGCGAGTTAATGTGATCCGTTGATTTGGGGAATCCATTAGGAACCTCTCCTGACCATCTGATCAACTAGTGAAAGGATAGCATAAAGAACTCTGGTGAAGTCCTACTCTGGGAGGTTTGACACATTGGTGAATGAGAATATCGCTGAAGGTCGGAGTGACATGGCATGCTGACATCACCTAGGGTGACATGGACCCATAGTAGGTGTGCCATGTGTCACCCCGATTCGTTACTTTCATAGACCTTATGTATCAAATGGACCTTGACACGTGTCACCAGTTGATTGGGCCACGTGTCACCCTTCTCTTTTTCCAAATGTCTTCCTCTTGGATCATGGCCTCTTGATCTAATGGTTGATGGGAGTTCAAAACTTCGAGACTCTGGAGTGTTTTGAGTGATGGAACGCTTGGGATAAAATGGCCGAAGGTCCAAACCTACCCGTCCCTATTCCAATATTTAATGTGAATTCACGTGTAAGTGTGGACTCTCTGGGAGTTCGGAGATTTTGGACTCCAGATATTTGGGGTGATAGAATGAACAAGTTAAAACGGTCGAAGGCCCGAACCTACCTTCTTATACTCCAATGTTATAATAAACATTAAACATAATTAATTATATTGTGGGGTAGTGCAATTAATTGTATTTGTGTAAACACATAATATAGGTGGGACCCTCTCCGCAACTTCGACATTCGGGAGTTTCGGGGGTATGTTCATAACAACATGATGAGAAACCTTGCCGAAGTCTGGAGACTTAGGATTTTATCGAACTTAATAATCATAAGTGTTCCTTTGATATATTTAATTAAATTAATAGGCCAATAAGAGCTAGACAAGCATCGACCTCTGGTTGAGCGAGTATTTGTATGCTATGATGAGGTGGCATGCCAGGTGACAGGGAACCACGTGGGTGCCACATGGCGATGAAATACCCTAGTTAGTAAAGGCCTAAACAACTTTGAAGGACCATAACTTGCGTTCCAGAACTCGGATCTGGACAAATTTATAGTCGTTGGAAAACCCTCATCGAATCGAAGGCGATGTAATCCTAGTTTCATGGATTCAAGATGATTGAGAAAAGATAAATTCTTATGCCCCATCCCTTAAAAGGATACCTAAGGGGTTG
>CBVK0100527698.1:0-11806 GCA_900067695.1 Picea abies | reverse complement strand
ATAGCTCGTTGGAAAGGTATCATTGAGGAGATTCATTTTGGGGGCTCAATTATTCCTTTGGCTATCATTCAGAACCTAGATCTCAAAAAACCTTCATTTAGGCCCTCAAAATGGCCCCGGAAGTTAAAACCTGCTAGAAATAGTAAATTGTCAAAATTGCTAGAAAGTTGTTTTGAGCCAGTTGGAAAAGGTGGGTGGTCACCGATATCCACCTGGATCAGTTTGAGTTTATATTATTTTCTTTTGTTTGGTTTGAATTTCATGAAATTCAAATTCCATTTAGTTTTGTTTTCTACAAAGTTTTGTGGGACTAATTGTAGCCAAACCGTGAGGAATTTCAAGAAACGACTGAAAATCCATCTGCAAAATGGACCCATTTAGCTTACTCGCTATATGTTTCCCAAAAAAACGTGTGATTCAAGAGTTTGTTTCTTTACGAGGCAAATTTCAGGTGGTGGAAATTGTTAGTGACGCCCAGACTGTTCATTCATTGCATAAATATATGAGAAATTTCAGAGCCAGAGGGGGAGATTGAAGAAATTCAGAGGAGGATTTTTATCCTTTATTTTGTATATTATTTATTTTTTAATTTTTTTCTTTTCAAAAGGAGTAACGGATGGTCAGAATTTTTGGGCAAATGGACCAGTATTTTCAAAGAAGAATATGAAATTCTAAATTGCTTAATGGCTTTTGTCCCGTAAGTAAAATAGTTTTGTTTTCATTATAATATATTTTGATTATGGTTCATATTCTTTGAGTAATTGATTATGAATTGATTTAAATTAGTTTTAGTCTATTTTATCAATACATGGTTAATTGTTATCATTTATGTATTAATTTTTTCAATCTTTAACAATCTATTATCCCAATTATCTTGGTCTTGGTGATTGTATTATTTTGATACAAATCTTGTATTATATTGAGTTTATTCATGTAATTGGATTTGTAAAGATATAATTGTTCAATTGATATTTTTCTTATTGTCTATTAATCTATTATATCTTCACTAAGAATCATGATTTGAAAATTGTTCTTTTTGCATTGTAAATAAGATTTAAATTGTCAATCAAAGTGATTTTCATCTTGACACTGTCACAATCTTAGAATTACACAACCTTATGCTATAGATTTCTCTTAGCAGACAGATTGTTGGAGCAGCGTTATACAAGAAGGCACAACCAAAAGTTTTCTTTAAATACTGGCCAGCCCTTGATGAATGATTTTCTATTTGTTTTGATTTATATTTTGTGAATGTAAATTAACATTTAAGCTTAAATAATTTGTTTATTTAAGCTGAAACATTATTATTTACATTCATTTTTTTTTAGTTTCAAGGTTAAAATTAGATTAGTAGTATGTTCTAGATCTATTTAATTTTTCATGAGATTTGGTTCTCTTGTACAACCTTAGTTTACAAGGTTTCTCGTAAATCTTGCATCTGTTTATTTGTATATGTTGTATATAAAAGTGAGAATAGTGAATGTATATAGTAGATCTTCATTAATGCATATTTATTAGTTTTATTTTCATAGTTTAGATTAGATCCTTTTGTCGATTAACGGGGTCGTTAAACCTGTCAACGGTAGTTATTCCAAACAGCTTGGGTTATTTAGACAACCTTGAACCAGACTATTCCCTTCTAGTTGACGGTGTGTCATAAACACTTGTCAACAAGACCATAGAGGATGTAAAGGTTATTGAAAAGGTACTTAGGATTCTTCCTCTTAAATTTGATACCCTTGTTGTGACTTTACAAGAGAATAAAGATTTGAGTCAATTTAGTCTAAATGAGTTGCAAGCCTCCCTCATTAATCATGAACATAGATTGAATAGATCAAATATGTCATTAGAAAATGCATTTTCATTGCAGTCATATATAATCCCTGGAGGAGGAAGGGGGAGAGAAAACTCTAAAGGTAGAGAAAGGAGTTATGCTAGAGGTGGACGTAGTAGGAGTCCTGCAAATATTGTTGGTAGAGGTCAATGTCAAAACACCAGTCATCCAAGTAGATAGAAATTTGATAAATCAAATATTCAATGTCATTACTGTAAAAGGTATGGTCATTATGCATATGAATGCAGGAAGAGACAGTATAATCAGAACAAGCAAGGTCAAGATCAGTCAAATAACGAAAATACTCCCTCTAGTCCTATGTTTATGGCGCGCGATGAAGCAATGTCTATAGTCTCACCAGTTGAATGCAATGTTGCTCAAGAAGGTCCATGTGACATATGGTATTTAGATTCAGGCTATAGTAATCACATGACAGGAAAATTAGAATTGTTTTCTAATTTGGATAAGCCATTCCAAACTAAAGTTACACTTGGAACATATATCCAAGTTACTATGTTGGATAAAGGAAGTATTGACATGTTAACTAAACAGGGGGAGAATTTTTTTATGCATGATCTATATTATGTTCCTGGCCTAAAAAATAATTTGATGAGCACAGGACAACTATTACAAAAGAGGTATATAATTTACATGGAAGATAATCATTGTGTGATTTTGGACAGATATCCAAGCAATCAACTTATTACAAGAATTCAGAAGACAAGCAACGGAATGTTTCCATTGACATTGAAGCCAGTCATGAAGAGAAAAACAATGCAAGCTATCTATGAAGAAAAATATGTGCACTCTAACACTGCATTTAAAGAAGAAAGTGAAGAAGTAAGTGTGCACTATTCCAAGGAAGAAAAAGACATTGCGCGTAGTTTCAAGAAAGAAAAAGAAAATGGCGCAGAGTTGCGGGCATCATTTCAATATGAAGTGCAGGATGATTCCTAACTATGCAATTTCATATTTTGACATTTAAACTTTGGGGGTTTGAAGCTGCGACATACAAAGGATATGGTGAAAGGTTTACCACTAATTGAAAAGACGGAAATAATATGTGAAGGTTGCATTTTTAGAAAGCAACATAGAGAGTCATTTCTAGTTGGGAAGCCTTATAGAGAAAAAGATCCACTGGAAATTGTACATTCATATATTTGAATACCAATGCAAATACCATCTATAGGAGGCAACACCTATTTTCTTACATTCATTGATGATTTATCAAGAAAAACATGGATTTATTTCCTAAAACATAAATCTGATGCATTTGTTTGTTTTCAACAGTTCAAATCACTTATGGAAAAGCAAAGTGGTTATTACATCAAGGTTTCTAAGGACTGACAGAGGTGGTGAATATGTTTCAAGATATTTTCGTAACTTTTGTAAAGTTCATGGCATTAATAGGCAATTTACCGAGTAGTATACACCACAACAGAATGGTGTCATAGAGAGAAAGAATCGAACCATCATGGAGATGGTGCGCAATCTGTTGGTATCCAAACATTTTTCAAATGAGTATTGGGTTGCAGCAATAGCAACTGCAATGTACATTAAGAACATATGTCCAACAAAGAGTATGAAAAACAAAGTTCCTCAATAAGCCTAGACAAGTATGAAGCATAATGTTGCACACTTAAAAGTTTTTGGTTGTGTCGCATACGCACATGTTCTAGATGAGATGAGAAATAAATTAGACAAAAAAGGACAAAAATGAATATTCGTTGGGTACTCTGAAGATACAAAATCATACAAGATGTATGATCCTATTGCAAGAAAAGTTATAATCAATGGAAATGTTCAATTTGTGGAGAATGAAGCATGGAATGGAAGCATAGAAAGGATAGTTAAATTGATGGTATCGTGCATGATGATATTGAAGAAGAAGTGGTTCAAACATCAAGTACAAGTCAGAGTGTAGTTCATTCCAATCCTGGAATTTCCACACAAATCAAACTGCAAACTACTCTGGTGAGATCTGCAAGTGCACGGTCCACACATATAGCGCAACAAACTCTAGTAAGTATTCTGAGTAGTTCTACATATCCAAATCCAACATTAGCTAGTTTGTTACCAAGGAAGACAGGAAGTCTACGCGACATATATAATATTGATACAACAAATTATTTTTCAGTGTTTGTTATGTTTTCACAAATAGATGATCCATTAACTTTTGAAGAAGTTGTCAAAGATGATGTATGGGCACAAGTCATGGATGAAGAAATTGAATGCATAGACAATAATCAAACATGGAAATTGGTAGATGTACTTGAAAACAAGGATGTGATAAGCTTCAAATGGATTTATAAAACCAAGCAAGATGCAGATGGAAATGTGCAGAAGCACAAGGAAAGGTTATTTACAAGGGATTTTACACAACAACCTAGAATAAACTTCAATGAAACATTTGCACCAGTTGCACGCATGAACACAGTCAGAACTGTGTTGGAAATTGTTGCACATGATAAATGGCTTGTTCATCAAATGGATGTAAAGTTAGCATTTTTGAATGGTCATTTAGAGGAAGAAGTATATGTGGAACAACCACAAGGATATGAGATTCCAGGACAAGAAACCAAAGTATACAGATTGAAGAAGGCACTGTATGGATTAAAGTAAGCTCCCAGAGCTTGGTATAGTCACATAGATTCTTATCTCACTCAAAATGGATTTCAAAGAAGTGATTGTGAGCCAAATCTACACATCAAAGAAAATCAGTAAGGTAATATGTTAATTGTTTGCTTATATGTAGATGATTTGATTTTTATAGGTGAGAAGAATTTAATTCAGTCATGAAGGATGAGTTTGAAATGACTGATTTGGGGCTTATGAGATATTTTCTGGGTATTGAAGTTCACCAGTGCAAATCTGGTATATTTATGTCACAATCTAGATATGTGTATGAAATCTTGAAAAGATTCAACATGATAAATTCCAAAGCAGCCCCAACACCTATCATAACAGGATTAAAGCTAAGCAAGGAAGATGAAGGATCTAAAGTGGATCCCACACTGTTTAAAAGGTTGGTAGGCAACCTTATGTATATAACAACAAAAAGGCTCGATATTATGTATAAAGTGAGCTTGATTTCAAGGTTCATGGAAACTCCAAAAGAATCTCACTAGAAGGCAAGAAACAGAATTTTGAGATAGGTAAATGGAGAAAAATATGTTTGCATTATGTATTCTACTTCAGAAGATATTAGACTTGTTGGATGCACTGACAATGACTGTGGAGGCAGCATAGATGATAGGAAAAGTACCTCTGGGTACACATTTCATTTTGGAACAAGTATAGTGTCATGAACATGAAGGAAGCAACCCATTGTGACTCTTTCTTCAGCAGAAGCTCACTATGTCACAGCTACAAGCACAACTTGTCAAGTTGTTTAGATGAGAAGAATGTTAAAAGATTTGTTGCAGGAACAACAGGAACCAACTACAGTGTTTTGTGACAACAACTACGCCATTGCGCTATCCAAGAATAAAGTGTTTCACAAGAAAACCAAGAATATTGATACAAGGTATCACTTTATCAGAGAATTGGTGAATAACAAAGAAATTTGCTTAGAGTTTTGCAAGTCTAAAGAACAAGTTGCAGATATATTTACAAAAGCTTTGGTAAGAGATGCATTTCAAAAACTGCACAGTTGCCTAGGAGTCGACGCAATCACAGATATTTGATAGTTCATGTCAATATGATTTTTTGATGTAAATTTTGTATTTTGTAATCTCACCTACGTATAATTAAGGGGGAGTCTTGGAAATATTAATTATAATTCGTGAGTTTTACTCTTACACAAATTTTGTTTGTCATGGAAAAAAGGCGTGTTCTTGCAGTCTGTCAGGGTTAGTAGAAGCAATATTAAAATGAGTCGATCTTTATTTTTCTCGAGCTTTGTAAATCAAACAAAGTTGGTCGAATTTATTGTTGTCTTAAATGTTTGAGTCAGTTAGCTTCTTCAGGAAGTCTTTGTCTTAGTCTTTATATTTTTTCGAGTTTGTAGAAAGTCAACAGAGATAGACAGAGATAGACATAAAGACAGAGTGTGTGTTAGTTGATAGTTAAAAGAAGCAGCAGTTGTGAAGATAGTCGAAGAAGTCTAAGAGCACAAGCTCTGTGTGTTTTTCTAGAAGTCTATAAAAATCTATGGAGTCGAAGCTCTGCATAGTTTCGTATTTTGTAACCATGTGCATTATTTAAGTTGGCAATATATCATGTATCTATATGTTAATATACTTATGAGTATTTCTGAGTTTTGTTGTGTTCAAACACTTTGAAAATACATTCTCTCTATTTCTTTGCAAGCTTAAGTTAGTTTTATATGTTTTTAAATCTGCACTGAAAGAATACATGTGATTTTATGTGCTTGAGTAGAATAGTGTTAAGTTTATGAAAAATAAATTACTTTGTTTATTTTTATCATCACAACGTGCAGTATATCGCGCAATCTGGAAACCGTGTGGTAAGTCCTGAGAGCTTAGAGATGAAGAATTTAATTGTATGGTGTTTTTCAACTGCGCTGCACAGAGTTTGTCTGCATATTATAGACCCAAGATAAAATTCATAATATATATAGAAAGAGAAAGTGTGTGTTTCAAATGATATATTACAAATTTAAAATGATATAATAATGTCGTTAGTGAAAAACCCTCATTACTATACTACATATTATTGATTAAAAACCTAAATTAATATGCTATAAGAATTTATATTTTAATTTCAAATAACATGTATATTTTAATTTCAAATAAAATAAATTTGTTAGTTTAGATTAGATAATATTTGTTGTTTAAATTGTAGTTTTAAATGAATAAAAATATTATTTTAATAAAAATGGATTCAACCTTTTACAATATTCTCACGTTAACAAATTATACAATATTCTCACGTTAACAAATTATATAAAACATTTAAAATAATTATTTTAATTTCTACTTTATAATTAAAAAAATATATGTATAATACTTTGTAAATCCATCCTCTTTTCAACCTCAACTTTAGTCATTCCACCTCAGTACCTGTATACCTTAATTACATACTAAGGCATTTTCATTAAGGAGTCTATGCATTGATGGGACACTTTTTTCATCTTACCCTTGATGTCGCTAGACAACTAGCCATAAGTATCTAGACAAAATCCAACGTTTTTGTAGCACAAATCTTTTACTGAAGACTTTTAGTTTGTTTTGGAAACATTTTACCTTTCGTCTTTTTCAAGGAAACGATCTAAAGACAGTTTCTTCATTCATGAAATCCATTTTCAGTCATTCACTTTCATCATGTGTTTTTATAAATTTTATTTTTTCATTTTATTATTATTAAATGAGTTATTTTAAAATATTTATTTTCACAATAAAAAAATGATTTTATATTATTTTTATTAAATAAATAAGTTTATTGTGTCTAGAGGGGCACCCCTTATGGGGGTAGAGGCTTAGTTTAAAGGTTCAACAATTTTATTTTTTTAAGTGATTTACAAAATTGGGTAATATTATTGTTGATTGTTGACAAAATAAATATTTTTAAAATTTGAAATCGGTTATTCCAACTGTTTTTCTAAATTTTATTATACTTTTCACTATATTATCATATTTATCAATGCATAGATTCAGCTCTTTCAAAAATTTGAGAATATATATGTTAAACCATTGTGCTATTCCAATTATGTTTATATGATGTTGTCATTTATATAAGGTTACATTAAAAAATATTAAATAATAAAAAAAAAAAAAGTAAATGGGCTCAATTATATTTTAAAGAATATGTAAGTTTGTTCCATTACACACATATCAAGATTACAATTATCCATCTCAAAACTTGAAATTGAAAGTAGACATATTGTTTGGAATTTTGTGATCCAAACATTAGCACATAAACCAAATTAATAAACCAAATTACTTTAGATAAACCAAATTAGTTTATATGTGAATAAACCAAAATAAGTCTTAATAATTGTACATAATTTTTAATAATTGAAGAATTTAATCCCCTATAGGGATCAAATCTTTGGAGGTGCAAATCTTTCTTTAGTTTTTCACTCTAAAAGAGTTTGCACCTCAAAATATTTGATCCCTCAAGGACTTGATAGATGATAGGTTAAAATAGATCTACACTTATAGTTATAAATTTTTAACATAAAATTTATTTTCATAATGTTTTTTTACAAATTTTATTTTATTACTATTAAATAAATAAATATTTTTTCCAACAGAAAAAACATTATATTCATCCTCAAAGGAGAATATACATTCTTCGGTCTCATTATAGACTGTCATTACTTTTGGCAAAAAATTCCTTCATTACATCTTAAACTTTCCATGAAAATTCTGATCTCCAGACCTTCTTCGATCATACAGAGTATGAAAACCAAAATTCATTTCTTCTAGCAGGTTCCCATCATAAAATTCTTGGATAGTAAAAGCGCCCTTGTCCAGCTCCAATGCTTCCTTAGAAATTTCATCTTCCTTAGTGTTGAGAGATATGGGGATATGAGAAATAGAGAACCATTCCATAGAAGAGAGGAAAGATTTGATCTGCTCCATTAAATTCCTAGCTCTCAGAACCTGCATCTGATTTTTTCCTTTCGCCCACTCTACTACAGATTTGGAGTCTCCGAAAATTTTTATTTTCCTCATATTCAAGGAGGTAACATGGACCATTAGAGCCCAAAGGGATGAGAGCTCTACTTTGGTGTTGGTTCCTCTGCTTGGAGTGTATCTAATTTTGAAAAATTGATTATTAGATATGAAAAGGATTGTGTTTGCCCCACATTTTGGAGGATGCCCCTGGCAAGCTCCGTCGAAGAATCCCCAAGGGATTTTCTTGTTGATTTCTAGGTTGTTAACAACTCTGGGATTTATAACTTTTGTTGCACATTTGAAATCTGTTGGGAGATTAACTACAAGCGAAACAATTATGGGAGGTGAAATATATTTATCGTGGAAGAGGCCTACATTGCAAGCCCACCATATAAAGTAAACCATAAAGAGAGGTAAAGTCATAAAAGACTGAGTTCTAGGATTCTCTTTCCATTCTTTGATCCAATTTAATCTTGCAGAGATCCCATGAGAGTTGGCCTGATCCCTAGGAAGAGCCTTAACACTTTTGCATTGACTTGTTGTGAGTAACAACACAAAGAAAACAAATGATTTATAGATTATGCTTCTATTTTGCACAAACAACATCTATTGGTGCCAATCCATGCCCATTTTAAACTGTTGTCCCAAGTTAGAGTCTTGTTTTCTAGCACCATCCGGAGCATGATCTTTTCTTTCAGAGGGGTGTGACATTTCCACACAAATTCCTACGACCATTTTTTGTCTCCTTCAAACTCATTCTCCATTAAGGAGAGATACCTCAATCTAACAGAGTAATTACCTGATTGTTCATTGTTGGCCCAAACTAGGGTGTATCCATCCTCCTCTTTAAGCACGATAAAGCTTTCATGTAGGATTTCGATGTATTTATTCCATTCTTCAATCAAATTCCATGTCAGTTCTAGCTCCATTGATTTCCATAAGGATCTTCCAAGGAAGACTCCTTCTGTTGAACTTTCGTACCAAAGGGAGAATATGCCCTGGTCATGCAGGAAAGAGAGACATTCTCTGGAAAGTTTAAATTCTCTACCAACATTAACCCATGGGTCTTCTCCTATACGAACTCTCTTGTCATTTCCTAACTTCCATACCAACCATTTACCAATTAAGGGGAAAGCTTCCACCATTTCCCTCCACCCCATTGAACTGTTAGTACCTAATTTAATGGGAGATCTAATCCAATCTTCAATCGATCTGGTCTCGATATATTTGGCTTTAAGCACCCTCCCCCATAACATGTTTTTTTCGTTCAGACACCACATGCTTTTGGCGGCTAAGGATTTGCAAAAACATTTTAAATTTTTTATACCCCATCCCCCCAAATCCTTAGGCATCTCCAAACGATCCCACTTGACCAGGGGGATTCCCCCAAATTCTCTTTTGTCAATCCACAAAAAGTGGAAGGAGATTTTGTGGAACTTGTTGAGGATGCCATTAGGAATTTTGGCGATTGTGGCCTAGTAGACAAGGATGCTATTTAAAACTAACTTGAAAATGATAAGTCGACTTCCTCTCGATAACCATCTGTGTTCCCAATTAATTATTTTGTCTTGTATTTTTTTTACCATTCAGAGCCAGTCTCCATATCCATACAAGTTCGATTTCAAATTGAAACCCATGTATTTGAAGCCTTCATTTATTTATTTCCTTGAGAAGGGATTTATCACATCCACTTGAGCTAGAATCTATGCTAGTATATCATGGGTGTATAGTGTTAATTTTAAATAATTGATTTGCATGCCTGAAGCTTCAAAGAAAACATCCAACACCTTTTAAAGAGCTAAGAATTCATGCAAAGGACCTGCACCGAAGAGAATTACATGATCAACAAAAAGAAGATGAGACAAAACTTCAGAGGTGGATATATTGAGACCTTTTAATAATCCTTCACTTTGGCCTTGCTTTACCAGTTTACTAAGACCCTTTGCGATTAGAAGAAATAGAAAAGGGGTTAGAGGGCATCCCTAGCGAATGCCTCTAGAAGAGTGAAAAAAGGTCGAAGGCGATCTATTGATTAGAATCATGAAAGAGAGATATTCTATGCAATCCATTATCCAATTCAATGTGGGTAGGTTCATTCATATTTGAATCAGAGCGAGGTGAGAAAGGTCTAGTTTTCTCTATCATACACTTTTGACAAGACAAGCTTGAGAACCAGAGCTAGAATGTTCCTAGATTTAATGGAGTGGATAGATTCTTGGGTGAGTGAAACCACGTTATGGATATATATTTTGAATATAAAGCTGAATTTCTCCTCTAATATAAGCTCATTGAGGAAAGTTTTGAGACAGTTAGCGATGATTTTGGATATAATCTTGTAAAGAAGATTGCAACAGGAGATAGGATGATAATTGTCGAAAGTTTCTGATGATTTCTTCTTGGGGATGAGTACAAGAAATTCTTTAATAAGGGAGCCTAGAATTTTCCCCATTCTTTGAGATTCAGAGACACCTTTTAGGATATCTCTCTTTATGAGGTCGAAAAAACCAAGGAAAAACTCGACAGAGAAGTTGTCCAGGCCAAGACTTTTACACTTCTAAAAGGCAGAGAGTGTAGACATGATCTCATTTTTAGAGATTTATTCTTGAAGGGAGGCATTCAGATCCTCATTAATGAATCTAGGAAACAACTTGACCACCTTGAGTATTTTAGAGATGGGATATCCTAGCAGATTTCTGAAAAGAGAAGCATAATAATCAATTCCTTCCTTGGCAATTCCTTCAAAGGAAAAAACCTAGGAACCATTTGAATCTTTAATTTCTGAGATAGTATTTAAAAATGTTCTTTGATTTGTGAAATTATAAAAGAAAAAAATTATATTTCCATCTCCTTCCTTCAACTATATTTCTCTACATTTTAAGCACCAAAGCACTTTCTCTTCATCCAATAAATCTTTCCTTTTTTTCATAAGATTGCTTATAGTCGCTTCCTCCTCGTTTGAGAGAGAGGAGGTCAAATTTTTTATCAGCAAGTCTCCAATCTGAGCTTCCACATCAAACAAAAGATTATTTGCCTTAGCATTATGAGCTTTGGCCCATGCCATAGATTCCTTTTTGACTCTAGTCAGATTCTCTGCTAATTGAAACATGTGGAAACTCTCCATATTGTCAACGTGGGGCCTCCAAGTTGAATGGATCAAACATTTGTATGTTAGATTCATAATGAAAAAAACAACAGAAACATATTATAAAGAACTAAAGCAATTAAGAAATCATGATGAATAGAGATAAATAAACACTGGCAGAAAAGGCATACTCTGTATTCATCAATCCTTCAAATAATCATGTACATAGACGTTGTTGTTGGGGAAAAACACCCTACGAACTAGCAAATAGAGTTCAGACTTTGCATGCAGATATGACCGAATAGA
>CBVK0100527697.1:0-11806 GCA_900067695.1 Picea abies | reverse complement strand
TTGTGTGTAGCATTTCCAGCAAGGATACCTTGCTGGTTTTTGCAGGTTCAGATCTGGTTGAGAGGGGTTTTGGCTACCCAAAGCCATCCACACAACACTCAAAAACCCCCCAAAGGGATTGGTAGTTATTTCTCAACCTTCTTTCTCTTTCTCTAGTTTCTTGAGCTTATTCTCCTTCATTTCTTGCTGATTTTAGTAGCTTATAGCTTGAGAGAAGGATTGGTACGGCCTACCTCCCAAGTGTGAGCTTGGATCTAGATCTAGCTTAGAGTTTTTCATCTCAAAATCACTTTCCTAAGCTAGGGTGTGGGGTTAGTGAGCTTCTTACTTCCCTTACTTGCTTGCCTCTCTTTCGTCTTTCTCTTGCTTACCCCTCTCTCTTTCTTCTTCCTCTTTCTTCTTTCCTTTTCTCTTTCAAGCATTCTCTAAGTCTAATAATTGCCTACATATTGGGAGAGGAATTCCCCAAGTGGTAACGTTAGGGTTTAATTTGTGTTATTGATCTAAGTGCTTGATGTTTTGATATATTCTAGATCTAGATCTCACACATAATCAATCTCTAGCTTAAGCCTATTGGGCATAGTCAACTTAGCTAGATCTATTTGCATGCTTAAGCTCCTTAAAGTTTAATCTTTACTTTACATGCTTAAATCTAACCCTAAATGTTTAAATGCTTCAATAAGTTAAGTGAATGGTGTTTTTCCTTCATGCATAAATCTTAACGCCATTTGCCAACACACTTGAAGTAATTCTTATGGTTGAGTTGATAGTATAGGCAAACACTTAAATCTTCTTTCTCACACTTAAATCTTCTTTCTCAATGTTCTAAATAAACATAAGATAAGTGTGCTCGTTTCTTTTCATCTTGTTGGCAAGTTGTTCTTGCCCTTGTAGTTTATCTCTTTATTTGCAAGCTACACATTGGTGCACTAAGTAATTGCTTTCACATAGCATATATGTGTTAATGCCTTTCATTTCATAATCTTAAGCAACACATTTTTAACTGAAGTAAGTTTCGGTCATAGAACTAAATCACATCTTAAAAGTGTCATAAAATCTTTAAGACACTCTAAAATACACCTAAAAGTCTACCTAATTCATATATTAACTAAATAGACTTAATAGGGTACCTTACACCAGTGTTGTCAGAGTGTGGGAGCGAAGCGGGAGCGGGAGCGTGGGAGTGCATTTTTCAAAAAATGGTCGGGAGCGAATTGTCTCCGGAGTGTTTATATATATATATATTCAAAAGAAAACATGTAGAATGTCAAACTAGATGCAAAATTTATGAAACATGTATGTTTGTTATACTTCCAATATATGAAATGCCATCTAAATTCCATATTATCCATCATTTCGTGAATCTTACGTAGTACATCAATGAATAATCATTCAAGCATCAACCATCTAGCTGCTAACAATTACACATAAAAAGTAAGAAATTGAAATACATTTTACAACTACAAATACAAACCATATAGATTCTAGCAATTACAAACATACAAACTTTACAACCATATACTAGGGAAGTACATCATTAACTTATGGAATGAAAAAGGGTATCCACCAATTGTCAACATGAGTCATGGCCAAATAGTTTTGTTTACAAAAATTGGCTATTTGCATAAGTACTACAATGATAATTAAGCTGAAATCTAGTAAAATGAAAAACAATCTATTTCTCCTACTCCTATCTCCTTCCACCACCACGATTCCCTCGTGGGGGTATGCGTGGTTGTACTGAAGATGAAGCAACAGAGTTTGAAGGTCCTTCTAATGCAGGTACCAGTGGAGTGCTAGTCAAGGGAGGCCGTCCATGGGACCTCACACTTGGTGGTGGCATCTCAGCATGATCATCCTCATCCAAAAGAGCATTCTCCAACTCCTCCAAAATCAATGCTCCATCCTCCAAATTGTCCTCCTCTAGATTGTAGTCCCACATCCTATTTGTTTTATCTATAGTTGGATCCTCGCAGTAATGGCTCAACAATCGTAAGTTGTAATGCACATAGACCAAGGTCTTTGCTCGCTGTACATTCAACATGCTCCTTCTAACATTGTGGATGAAACTATATGTGCTCCAACACTTCTCTGCTGAAGAAGTGTTCACCACCTATGAAAAAACCCACACTACCATAGAACATAGTTGTGGTGTATTACCCCCATGCATGTCCCACCACTGAAGAGAAGGCAATTCCCTCGATCTCTATATGCAGCGTTGCTCCCAAAAGCACAAGTGCAACTGATGTACTGACTCAATTGTTCCCGAATGCTATCACACTCCTCAACATCTGGGTACATTTTTTCTAATGCTTGCATATAACCAATTTGAACCTCTAGATCTTGGTGTGGTTTTCTCTTCGCCCCAGCCCCTGGTGCTGGGGTTGAAAGCCATGACGTATGATAGTATTTTAGTGTAACCACATATGTTAAGGCATGTAATGGAATATTTAGCTTCTCCCACCGTTTTTCCACCTCTATATTGATCAAATCATACAAATTCTGATCTCTAGGCTCAACAATGTCCTTAATTTGTCCTAGCATATTATCCATTTGCTCATACACCTCCCCAATGATCTGTCGATCAGAATCTGCAAACCGAATCATGTTATAAATTGGCTTGGTGAACTGTAAAACAATCTTAGACCTGTGTCCAAAAATGGCTATCAAGGACAGTGTGCTTTGCTGCATCCATGTCATCTCTATCAGTGCTAATGTCATCCCACTCATCACTCATTACCATAGCACCCAAAGCTTGTCTTACCCTCAATAAGCGATTGAAGGTGAGGAAATAGCTTCGAAATCTAGTCTTTGCAAGCTTAAGTAATTGCAATTTAGAGTAAGTGCCATAAAATGCATTAACCCTTGAATGCCCGGTGATAAATTTAATGAGTTTCTTCCCTCGCTTGTACAAATCATTAATCCATGTGCATTCTTTATGCTTGATGATATCATGCATTAAAAGGTTCAATGTGTGCACCCAACAACCAGACCAAAAGATGTGAGTATATTTCCGCTCAATGATTTTTCTTGTTCCTTTACAATTTGTTGCATTATTAGTGATTACTTGAATCACATTAGTAGGACCAACCTCATCAATAGTTTTCAGTAAGATGTCTAATATGTTCTGAGAAAATGCCATGACTGATGAGGAGTCATGGGCTCCAAGAAACACTCCACTAGTAGACAAAACACCAAGGATATTTATCAAATGTTGGTTTCTAACATTTGTCCAACCATCAGATACAATGGATACCCCAGCATCTGCCCACCCATCTGTAAACCCTGTAAGAACTCTTTTGACTTTTGCTTTTTCCTTGTCAAGTAACACAGTTCTAGCCTTTTCATATCCGGGGCTCTTGTCTCCAATGGGGGCTTTGTTGATGGCTTTAACCATGGAATGCCAATAAGGGGAGCGGAGAACATTGAATGGCAAACCACATGCATAAAGAAACCTTGCCACTTTTGCATCCACTTCCTCCCTGCTAGTAATATCATGGAAATCTTCTATGGTTCTCTTACTTCCACTGCCACTGGGTGAGGACCTTCCACCAACTGAAGAAGATGAAAAGAGAGAAGATGCATCAGGTTGAACCTTTTGTTTTTTAGTATTCATTCGTTGTGCATCTTCCTCTATCTTGATGTAGTTTTCTCTCTATTCTTGTGTTATCTTAGGGCAAATTGCAATACCAATCGACCCTTTGTTATCATCACTGTCTAATATCCCACAAAGATGCCTCCTCACACGGGTGTATGAACCGCTATAAGGTTTTCTTGGACGACCCTAAAAATGCCCTAGGGCCCACCCACAAAGCCAAAAAATAAATAAATAAATAAAACAAAAAAAAAATGAACGTTTTCGGGCCAAAAATTGAGGAGCGCTCTAGGAGCGTGGTTCCGGGAGGGTCGGGAGCGGGTCCTGTAGCTTCAAGAGCGGAGCGGGAGCGGACAGAGAGCATGGAGCTTCGGCAAAGGGCGGGGAGCGTCCAGGACAAGTCGGGAGCGCGATTCGGTCTGTTCGGAGCGTGGGGGGGAGCGTGGTTCCGAGATGCTCCCGCTTGGAGCGCAGTTCAAGGGTCTGAACCGAGGGGGGACGGTTCGACAACCCTGCCTTAGACCACCATCTTCACCATTTAAAACGGGTATTGAGGAGGGCAACGGACGGTGATAGGCCGGGGACAGTCTCACGACACAAAGGAGTGTCCTTTCCGTAAAAACTCAATGATTTGGGCTGACTGTGACAGCTAGGGTTAGCCTCGTTGCTATACTATCTTGAGCATCCAGCAGCCATTTGGAAATAGGAGGAGGAAGCTTTGGTGAAAATCCTAATAAAGGTAATTAAAACTTGATAACCTGAAGAAACCCTTTAATAATCCAACCTTGGGCTAAAACACCTAAATACTTTGTGGGTTTAATAACTAAGAGTGGGTAATCTTCATCATCCTTATAACACTTGTACTCGAAATCTCTAAATCTTCTTTGTTGATGTGTTGATGATAATGATATGTTGATGATGATCTCATAAATGTGATGATCCTTTGATCTCCTCGTATCCTACACACAAATACTTAAAAGTGGTTAGCTTGCTTTTTCTACCCTAGCATTCTTCAAATATTAAATCTTGTATTTAATATTTGATTCAATTATTCTTTTGTTTATCTTGTAATCATATTTGTAACGAATCATCCTTTAACTTTAGTTGACCCCTTGCCCAATCTTAGGCACTAATCTTAGTTTCCCTAGGAAAAGGCTTGCTTGACATACTAACCCTTGCATCTTGCATTTATGCCTTAGCATCTTAGGTTAGAAAACCCCCAAACCTTAACAAACTAAAATCAACTCCTAGAACTTAACTTTAAAACTTAACTAGAAACTAGGGACTACCCCCCTTGGCTTCCCTAAGAGTAAGTCTAGACAGAAGAGGTTCCGGTCAAAGTGACAGCGTGGGCTGTGAACCTAGGCATTGTGCCTCCAAGGACACACTAAGTGAGCCGGACTTAGCTCACGTTTGCAAGTGTGTATTAGGACGGCAACAGTAACCTAATATGTAAATTGTGAAGGCCTTAAAGACCTCACAGTATCCAACAAATATTCCCTTCTTTCCTGAAGGATCCAACTTAGTTCTCTTTTATTTTGGAATGTCTACAAATACTGGACAACCAAATATTTTGAGATAGCTTACTTCTAGCTTTTTTCTGGTGAACATTTCTTCAGGAGTTTTGAATCCAAGTGCACTATGGGATAATCTATTTTGGACATATACTATTGTTCTTACTACTTCAACCCATAAGTGCATTGGAAGATCTTGATCGTGAATCATAGTCTTTACTGCTTCCATAATCGTTCTATTCTTCCTTTCTGCTACACCATTTTGTTGAGGATTATAGGGAGTGGTGAGCTCCCTCTTAATCCTGGCATCTCTACAAAAAATGTCAAATTCATTTGAGGTGTACTCTCCTCCATTGTCTGACCTAAGTATCTTGATTTTCCTTTCGGAGATGTTTTCTACCAAGTCTTTGAATTCATTGAACCTTCCAAGTACTTCATCTTTTGACTTCAAGAAATAAACCCAAGTCTTACGAGAGTAATCATCAATAAAGGATACATAGTATACATACCCGCTTAGAGAGATTGAGGGCATTGGACCGCATACATCTAAGTGGATAAGCTCCAAGATTCCTTTTGCTTTACTATCACTCTTTGGAAAAGGATTCTTTATGTTCTTTCCTTGTGCACATCCCTTGCATACACCTTCATGATCAACCTTTAATTCTGGTAAACCTTTAACTACCTTGCTTACATATGGTAAGGCTTTGTAGTTGATGTGGGCTAGTCTTCTATGCCAAAGTTCACAAGGACTTTCAGTAGAGTGAGTCAAGGCTGCATCTGAGTGACCTTTTAACTTGCACAAACCACCTTCTTTTGTTCCAATAACAACTGCATCTTCTATAGTTTTTCCTTTAGACCACATAAGAACTTCACCATCTATGAATGCAACCCTGAAACCTTTCTTATCTAGCGCTGAAATTGAAAGTAAGTTCTTTGTCAAACCTGGTACATAGAGTACATCCTTCATTCTCATCGGAGTTCCTGAATCAAGTTTGTAGGTGGAGTCTCCCATTCATTTGATAGGGTACTGATAATCATCTCCAAGTGAAACTTTGGGGGAAGTACTTTTCCATAAGGCTAGAGAGAATGTATTTCTGGTCTGTCATATGCTTAGAGGCACCACTATATATTTGCCAAGTATCCTCTCCAGGGGTCACGAATCCTGAGAGGGAAAAAAACAAAACATAATCTTCAATCTCTTCTTTAGTTAATTTCTTCGGTGGCTCGTCATCTTCAGATGCATGGGCATGATGTCATTTGTTATTTCTCCTTTTGTATTCTTCTCTCCTAGCAGGACAGTTCTTAGCAATGTGTCCCATCTTATGACAATGATAATATTGATAAGAGGAGAAATCTTTTCCCTTTCTTTGACCCTTATGATATTTTTGGAATCTCTTTGGAGACTGAGATTCTTTATGAAAGTGGGTCTCCTTTTGAAAATGAGGCTTTTTCCTTCCTCCTTTAGCATGAGCAGCGAAGGCTTGATCTTCATCTCTTAATAGGACAGCTTCTCGATTGGCCACTCTTGCTTCTTCTTGAACACATTCTTCCCATAAACTATCAAATTGGAGTTTCTCTCTTCTTGCACAAATAGTTTGGATGAAGGCATCCCAAGGTCTTGTGAGACCATTAAGAGTTGTCATCACGAGTTCATCTTCATCTAAGTTGTCTCCAATTGCCTCTAACTGTTCCTTGAATTGAGAAACCCTAGAGAAATAGTCTTGAACTGTTTCTCCTTTTTGCATCTTTATATTCTTGAGTTGGGTTCTCAGGTTCATCTTCCGGTTGATGTTCTTTCCTTCATACATTCTAGTTAGGGCATCAAACATATCTTTTGGAGTATTCTTAGAAGACACTTGAGGGATCAAGTGGTATTTAATGGAATCTGCAATTATTCTTTTAGCCTTAATCATATCCTTCTTGTACTTCTCTTTGGCTGCATCTTCTTCTAGTTTCGGTACATTTTCTTTTATGAATTTTACAAGGTCATTCTCTTCAAGAATGAATCCAATTATGTACTTCTAGGCACAAAAATTTTCCACACCTTCTAGCTTGTCAACAAGCTTGGTGCTTGCAGACATCTTGACCTAGAGCTAGGAAAATGACCAGAAAATGAAAGTGCTCAGAAATTGAAACTGAGGTTACCAGGAGATGTGTTGGGCTGAGGCACATTTGCTGGAGCTAACTGCTTCAGAAAATTTCAAGTTTTACCCCTTGAAACTTGACCTGCGCAATTCTGGACCGGTACCTCTGGTACTAGTACTAGTTCTGCTTTTCTGGTTTTCTGTCAAAACTAGGGCTTGAGTTTCCAGAGAATCTAGCCACTGAGAAGGTTCGCTCAAGCTACCAAAAGATGCAGTAAGGCAAGGCGCACTTCCCAAGATAGTTTTTTGTCAAAAATTCCTCTTCAGTAGAAAGCCCTAATTTTCTTGTACAACAACAGTGACATCTAGATAACCAGTGAAAGATGCTCTATTCAGTCAAGCTCTGATACCATGTTAAGTTTTTACTGTTGTTATTAAATTAATTCCAAATTACATGAGCATTCAATGCATTTCCAAAACAACAACATAAAGAGGATCACTGAAAGAAACACAATCCTAAGGTATGCAACATTTTATCCTGGGAAACCCTCATGGGGGAGAAAACCCAGCAAAAACTTCCTCAATAATAGATTGCCAATACAATACCAAGACTAAGACCAAAACACCAAGAATAAACCAAGACTGAGCATGCACTTCTCTTCTCCTTCCTCCTGCAACTGCCTTCAAGATATGTGCACTAGATGAGTGAGTGTGTGTGTGAACAAGTGAAGCACCATCCTCACATATAAATACTAGTTGAGGAGGCGCTAGGGTTATGTCTCTTCACTTAGTGGGGCCGACTTCTTCTAGAAGTGGTTAAAACCACTTTATAAACACTAGGGGTCGACTTCACAAATACCACCATACAAATGTGGTTTGACCAATCCACAAAAGGGGATTTGATCTTATACAAGACCCGACATGAACAATCTGCAAAAGGGGATTTGATCTATAAGATAATAACTCAAATATAATTAGAATATTCTTCGAAGTTACAATATTTCAACAAGGAATGTGCGACAAATACTCACAGGTAAAAATGTATACACAACACTGGTCCCACCTGGTTTTGATAACTCCTTTATCTCCATGTGCTCAATCAAAAACACCCCATCCTCAAGAAAAGTTTTACATGGAATAAATATTTCCCTTGTATGTTCAACTGAAATTGGATGAAACCATGATACAGTAGCAGTCAATGCAATATTGTTAAGAGAAGAAAAGAACAGGGTTCAGACATTCATTTTCAGTAAATTAACCATGACTGTTGCTCATTACTCTCCTCAAAGGGAAATAATCTGCGTGGAAACATCATAAGTCCTCTTCTAACCTATGCAAGATTGCCATTTTCAACATATTTCTAATTATATTGTGCTTGGATTATATCTTAAAAGTTCACTTGCCTATTAGTGCATGAAAGCAGTAGTCCCAGGAATGTGCGACAAATACTCACAGGTGAAAATGTATACACAACACTGGTGCCACCTGGTATTGATAACTCCTTTGTCTCCATGTGCTCAATCAAACACACCCCATCCTCCAGTTCAAGAGCCACCTGCAGCTTTAGGGTGCATTCTGCAGCTAATGGACTTACATTGGTAAACTCTGCTGTTGTATGCAAGTATACCCTCTTTAAATCATCAAAAAATGACGAAACAAGGTGCGGATCAGAAATTTTTACTGGCTGCACCACACAACAGGAGAAACCAATGAGTACACAGAATACTAACATCAAACATTTCAAACCTAGTTCTAGTAGTTACAATTTCACATTGTCAGAGAATATTAAGCTTTATTACAACTCACCAGTTAGATATAGAAAAAATAGAAACAAACTGAAATGGGAGTTATAACAGTGGTTCACCATGAGAGATGAAAATATTTACCCAGTAATAATCTATGAAAGTGGTAATAAAAGGACAAAAAAAAAGTGCTGTCTCGTAAATGTTTGCTTAGCAACAAGACATCAAAGACAGAAAAAACTGTGACAGTATCAGATAACAATCAAGTTCAGCACAAAAGCAAATGACATTGTTCATTATTAGTTAATAGTTCGACAACCTAAGGCCAGGGTTTCAACCTAGTTTTTGTATTAAGTAGGTTTAGATTTGTCAATTAGCCTAACTAGCCCAGGGTCAGAGTTTCCAGAACAGTTGATTGGAACACAAATTAGCAAATGTCGACACAGGAAATTGGCCTAAGTTTCAATTTGTGATTATCATTCTTAATCTATCTGATTAAGAAAACAACTCTATTGGATGGTTATCCAGATCTTGGTTAGTCCCTAAGTATTAAAATTCATATACATCAAGATTCCATGTTGATATGTACAAAGATAAAAACTTATTTGTGTACATTTTAAAAAATTGGACAAAAAGCACAATCTTGCAGAACTGTGTACTGGGAAAGCTATGCAAATCGGAGATTTATAAAGATGGCATGAATAAACCTGCACATGGGATCTTGCAGAAATATGCATTTTGGGAAAACAATAATGAGCAACAACCAGGTTTCATATAGTAAACTACCATAATTATGATCTGATAGAAGAGCAGTAATTAATTTTGTTTGCAATGGAATGCAACTGCACTTAGGTTTCTGGTTCCTAACCCAAAATGAGATCTACAGTAGACAGTTCATGTAATATTTTTCCTTATTGTCCATACAGTCAAGCAGGGATTCTTAAATAATCAGCAATCATTCCCTAAAGTACGAATGATCTTGACC
The DNA here is from genome assembly GCA_900067695.1 of Picea abies. Taxonomy (NCBI): domain Eukaryota; kingdom Viridiplantae; phylum Streptophyta; class Pinopsida; order Pinales; family Pinaceae; genus Picea; species Picea abies. Next base: position 1,886 of record CBVK0100527697.1, on the reverse strand, counting down.
TGTGCTACATGTTGTTTAGATAGCTGGAATACTGTTTTACTAGACACACACAAGCACATTGCATCTACTATCAAACTCAGATTAATGAGGTACATTGTATCAAATTGTGATATGTCCATATTGTAATTTGTATCAAATGGAGATTAATTGTTCCATTTTATAATGCACTAAACATTAAGTATTCAATTCAAAACAACACACCATGCAGCTGAGGATCTTTTATTGTCTTCGCCATGTCCACAAACGAATGTAGCCAAATATGTGATGTACACAAATATACATTACACAGTAATAATAATTCATTACAAATTAATAATAATAATAATAGTAAAAGGTCATCAGTCATGTCTCTGGAGTATGGACACTAGTGACTATTTATAAAACGCCACAAGTGATTGTACTATTTAATATATTTATTACATACAGTTACAAGTTACAACTATTATTTGAGTCTATATGGATTTACACTCTCTCCTCTTTATTATGCATATTTTCCAGTTAAAGAGCCCCTTCCAGGACATTACCACTGCTGTTCAGAAAGGACCACTTCCTAGAAGATAGTGATCTGATCCCGTCCCATGGATAAATATTGTCACTTGTGACAACAAGCTTACAGCCTGTGGCCAAATTTTGGGTAGTAAAACAGTAGGGCCAGTGCCCATCCATATTCTAGTTACTAGGCAAATTAAGGACTACATAAGGAGATTCCACAGCTACAAGAAGAAACTAATATTTTAAGGAAACACTGTTACAGAGAATATCCATTTTGTTGTCACAGAAAATAACACATTTGGCGGGCACAACAAACAGATGCAAGCCTGACATGTAACAAAAGATCGTAGGCCAGCAAGAGACCAGTATCCATTGATCATGTCTGCCAGAAAGATCCTCCATCCGAGTGTTAGCTTTTGTCATTACTCCAAAAATGCTTTCACCTTGTTAGGAGTTTGCTATGTCTCCTAGCCCCTTCACGATAGTTCATGGACATATAGATGGCTTAGTTTGCATGGATGTTTCACCTTGGTTAGAGAGCTGGCATGGCACCTGTTATCCCCATTTTGTGGGATAACTAAGGAGGTCATGTCTCAAGGCCCTCAGGTTGCAGATATGGAACGCCAAGAGACTACATGACCAGCAGTGTCTACTTGCACATACGGAAGCCCACTCTATCACCACATTCTGGTCCATTGTCAGCGCATCCACCACACTAGCTAGCTTTTGGAAGGCAGAAGGGTCTTGCTCCATGTGGTACAAGTCAGGCATTGTGGCAGTTAATCACCCTAATATTTAAGGCATTTGAACATGTTGTATTTAAGCTGCTTTTGATTATAGAACGTCTGCTTGGCCATTATGCCTTTGACCTTGTTTCATCTTCGTGAGTGTCATAGATTTCCTAGTAAGTGGCCAACCTTTGGGAAAGGTTTGTGACTAGGGGTTCCTTAAGGGGTTATCGTACCATTCCCGACCATACTTACCACTTTCCGCTCATTACGCTCCCATCATATTGTCCTCTTCTAGCTCCTTTGACTTTAGTGACCCAAGAAGAGCATGTACCTCATTTCATGGGAAAAAGGGGCTGAAGGCCCAAAGGGATTGTTGTTCGCTAAAAAGATAAAAGCCTAGATAGAAACCTTCTAGATGCTTCGCCCAGGAATCCCCAAAAAAGCAATGAAATGCTTCTCTGTAAGAAAAAGGGTACCTGCAAAAAATAAATGATAATGAATGCTTAAGGGGTTAGTTGGAGGATGGGAGGTCTCCTCATGAGCTGGCCTGTTATCCCCGATATCTAGGGATAACTGGGAGATCATGTCTCGAGGCCCACATGGTCCTAGACATGGAATACCGAGAGCAGGAGCGACCTGAGCATGGTCCTGGAGGACCCATCT
>CBVK0100527696.1:0-11806 GCA_900067695.1 Picea abies | reverse complement strand
ATTTCAGATAATAAGCCTCTTCGAGGGGGCAACCTCCTTTTACCCCACTTAAATGTTCAAGTACCAGATGATTCAAAATGAAAATGTCTCCTTGGTATATGTAGGAGACTAGGAGGTATAATTACAACTAATGGCCTAAAGCCAACATAAATAAAATAACATTACTAATATAATATGCCCCATTTAAGGGGTAATGAGCCAATATTAGGGCTTAACACTATTTTTGCTTGTTGCTTTGCCTCCTGGAGCTATGACTCCAGTGCCTTCAATTCAGGATCCTTAGTGAGTCACTCATAAGTCTGGGCATTGCGATCACTCAGTTTTTCACATTCCATGGCAAGGTTCTTGATTCTTTCAACTGCGCTTCGAGTAGTTGCTTCTCGTTGATCTCACACATCCTGCGGAGTACTGAGCACTGTTCTTAGCTCCAGATCTACGATTCTCTGCTGAAGCTGCTGGATGGTTTCTACAAGATGTGCTACTTGGTGTTTGACTAGTTCTTCCTCCTTCTGCTCCAAGACCATCACAGAGTGAAGTGCTTTGTTGACTGCTTATTTTACTCTAATCTGCTCCATGAACAAATTTTTTTTCTCCTGCTGGATCTACACTCTCTCTTCTTCGAAATTTGCTTGAAGAGTGTCCTTCTCCTGTTGCGCAATCTTGTGTTGCTCTATAACTTCCTCCTGTTCTTGTTTTAGGGCCGTTGTGGCCTAGTCTTTCTCATCTTGTTTTCAATGAATGCCATATTCAGCCACATCAGCCAGTCTATGGAGTTGAGAAGGCTCATCTCTCGACTCTAGTTCTTCTAAGGGAAGGGGCGTAGTGGACACTATGTGGCTTGAATAAAGGGCTTGTTGTATACCTCTTAGTTTTGCTTCAATTCTATCATACATGGATTCTTGTTTTTCTTCGTTTCTTTGCAAAATCTCTTTTGAGGCATCTCCTACAGCTGAAATAATGAAGTCAAAGTCATCAACCATGAGTACATTCTGCATCTTTGGCTTATTGGATTTGGACTTCTTCCGCGATGAATTTTTTTGGGGGGAAACCTTCCTTTTCTTGGATGGATCGGTGTCATCAGGGAGGTTCTGTGGCAATTTTAATTTTCCTTTCTTATCTTCTTCTTGTTCTTTTTCCTCTTTGTTCACTTTGTCATCACCTTCTCCACTAGGTGACTCAGATGCAGTCTCTTCTGATGAGTTGTGTACTTCCTGTACATCTTTCTTCTTCTTCTTCCTATTGTTGCTTGGGGCATCATACTCTTCACGAGTAACCACCGGGTTTCCAATGAGGTCTGGATTAGACAGATCTACAGGATCAAAAGGGATAAGGAGTTCTACAGGCTAGTATTTAATGATTTCTTCCAGGTCCTTTGTAGTGAGCTTGTAGTAGTATTGAAGTTCTTCTTTTCTTTCATCAACGCATGTAGTAATGTAAATAAAATTATTATCTGCGTTGAATTTCATAAGAGACATGAACTTGTCCAGGGTGTTTGGCATCATACGAGGGAAGGACTCAATAGCCCTCCTAAGTTGTAGGTAATAGATATGAAATATTGCATTTGACTTCCACTTCTTTCCCATATCGATCGAATACCAGAGCGTGGTGAAATTCAAAGCGAGTGGCTAGAATGGATTGATCTCAGTGAAGGTCGCACCTTCCGGCATCTCCCAAGCAGTAAATGTGATGAGGATAAAGAGCCAGATGAAGTGAAACTCATAGCCATGATCCCTAGCTTCAAGACAATCCAGTTCGAGATGGTTAACTAGGTAATTTTTCCAGTTCATCTGTAGGCATTCTATGCATTTGCGAGCGAGGTCAATGACAAACCCTGTAACCTATGTGGGTCTTTTCTTTCTTACTATCTTTCATGCAATTAATTGGCATTCTAGGCACACTGCACCATTCTGGATGGAGGCTACCTTGTAGCCTCATGTCCCCTTCTCAACATCGTCGTATGTTTCTTTAATCATCTGTGCCAAGGTGTGGTCTACAACTTTTCCTGGGTAGAAGTCTTGTGGGTCTGGTCCCTGCATGCTCAGTCCGGTGATCCTATGGATCAACACCAGATCGACAGTGATACGTCTATCCAACCACAGATACCCACCATGGAAGCATGACATTAGGAGCTTAACGCATGCATTCACCTCCTAGTGCCTTCCAAAATGTGGAATCTTCATTACATTCAAAAGGGTGGACTGCGCGAGGTTCATGGTCCACGGATGAGGGATGATCTTCATCTTTTTTCTCTTCGTATTGGTCAGATATTTGTGAGGTGTGAGCATGCCATATCTCTTATAGTCTCCCAGGTTATAGTAGCTAATATTCAAGGTTGGAATCCTCTCTAGTTGTGGTCTAACTATGCGTATCCCCTTTGGGAGATACACAGTGATGATAGTGTAGTCGAAGTCTCTTGGGACACTTTCGTGACTCACTATACCAGCTAGGGGTGGGATGTACTCAGGTAGGATGGATAGTAATAACTTCGCATTCGCCAAGTCATCTCTATGCTTTGTTATTTTCTCAGTCACAGCTCAAGATGGTTTGGATCTGTGAGTAGTCAATGAGGAGGCTTGCACTCCTCTCGTCGATGAAGCTTGTACACCCACAGACATTACTTTTTCAGTCATGAGGTCGACGAGTATCTCCTTCAAAGATTCTTCAAATGCGCTAAGTTCTTAGGACATATATGCTCGTGGCTGACTATCTCAGGTTGAAGAGAAACTACTCAATGCTGCGGGATGGGTGGCGATAGCTCGATGATCACTACACGAAATCAACTAATATGTGAGTTCATATCATCATGGGTGGTAAAATTGTTCTCGGTGCAAGGATCAATGGAATAAGTAGACAACTAGGTAACAGATCTTTCCAATGGTTGAGAAGCCTTAATTAATGTAGTTTTGTCTGTTACGACGCGGTCATAACGGTCTAATGGTGAGCTTTCTAGTCATAATTGTTGTTCTAACCATTCAATTCGTTGGGCTAACAGTTATAATACCTCCAACGGTCATATTGCTTCGCCATGGCAAAGTGCCATGCTGTTTTGTACTGGTATCTCAACAAAGTTTAGATTTTGGAATCCTTCCTTCTACGCAGTTCCTTCTGGAACTTTCTGTAACTTGTCTATCTTTTCTTTATTCTTATTGAGATTTCTAGCCTTCTTCTTGGTGATGTTCATCTTGATATTCCTCTTTCTATTATGATTCTGATCTTCTCTGGGCATAGTAACTTCACACTGTTGATGGTCTTTAATAGGGTTGAAGGGAAATACTTCTTCTCTGTCTAGTGTAGGTGCTCTACTCTCCTGTACGGATAGGTGTCTCAAGTCCTCATGTGTCCTTTCAACTTCGATATCCAAGTTTCTGGTTCTAAGTAACTTCGACCTGTTCTCTTATTCTTCAATCAAATGTGTGATCCTCCTAGTCATGAAATATTTTAATTCTTGCTTCTTCTGCTCTAAGACTTCCTTTTCTTTTCTTCTGGCTTGATCCTTTTCGATCCAAGGTTTTCCTAGTAACATATCAAATGGGGTGTTGTTCTCAATAAATTTAACAACCTCAAAATATTCTTTTGTCAAGGTTCCATGAGCACTCATAGATATTTGGGTAAGTCTTCCACATAGGGTTATCAACTTTCCTCTAAATAATCCTATTCCTCTCAATGAAGGTTCATCATAGTAGGCCTTCCTAAAATTTCCCAAGTTCTTTCTATCATGATATTCACCTATGTTTTCTCATCCAGAACGCAGTAAATGTCGAAGTATCCTATTCTTGTTTCTATGTGTTCTTTTTCTTTGAAGATCTCTGATAAGTTGATATCTTTGTGATCATTCAGGGTTTCTTTCATTTGCAATAGTACAGTCTCTGATTTTTTCTGGGGTTCTACCATGGTCTCGGTTTCTTGACCTTCCTTAGGGTTTTCTTGTCTCATATTCATTCTTTCAACCTTAGCACTCATTCTAGGGCAATCCAAAACTTCATGATCCATATCTTTACAAAAAAGACAACTAGGTCTTCTACCAGGGCATTCCTTAGCAAGATGCCTCGGTCTTCTGCAACTGTAACAAAGAGTCAATCCTCTCTTTGTCTTAAATGATCCCCATCCTTTCCTGTACTGTGCACTAGGATCATGGTAGCTAACCTGCAAAAAATTCTTTCTAGGATCCTGCATCCAATTGTTAGTCCAAACATTCTTTCTATGCATAGGAATAACATATCTTTCACTATTCTTATCAGATCTACTCATATCAAATCTTCTTTGTTCTAGTTGTGCCCTAGTATTCAGGCTAGGACAAAATTTATCAAACATACCTAGATCCATATTCTTGAAACAAAAAATTCCACTAATCTTACTTTCAGCAGAGCACAAAGCTTTCAGATCTAAAACTTTTAACTATTCTTACCTTTACCAGAGCACAAAGATTCAAGATCTTACCTCTTTTCTTCAGATCAAACTTCACTTATTAGCACAGAGTTTCACAATCCAAGTAGAGTACTATGCACCAGGGAAACAGATCTATGCACAGAGCTTTCACATTTTCAGGTCAGATCTTTGCATAGAGCTTCTTCTTCCTCAGTTCCCAGCAATCACAGTTTTAGGTCCCGGAAACAGAACCATTTGTTGGCACAGGGGAAGACCTAGGTTTAAACGCTACAACATCCCACCAACAAAACCCTAACTACCAACCCTTTCGGAAACACCTACGAAGAAGATGAATTCTCACCCAAGGTAGAGGCAGGGATGGTTGTAGGACTCCAGTGTCTATAACCTTAGCTGGGACACAGATCTGTGATTGTAACACCTTAACAAAGAACTTAGCCATTACAATTATTTAATATTCAGTCTTAGTTCACAGCGCAACTAAACCCTAAAAACAGATCAATGCAGTATTCACATAGATTCAATAGACTCAAGCACTAAGCATACCAACAGAGATCAGATCTAGAATTCATTCACATTATTCAGCACTAATCTATCATATCAGATTCATTATTCAACACTAAGCATTGAATGACATAAAAAAAAGAACAACCAAGAAGCACAAAGCATTCACAACATGGGATATATGTGGTTCACACCCACCCCGGGGCTACGTCCACCAACTCTTCTCCTCTTTATTATCTTCGGTCAATCAGCTACATGCACAGAGCCTCAAAATAAGATATGCAGAGGACAAAAGATCTACGCACCTCTCTAGATCCTCCTTCCTTGAGTTATAGCACAAATCCCTCCACAGTCTCTTACAATCACTTGCACTTAGCTCTGCAAGCCTCACACAATATGCACAAAGCAATTACCACTTAGCACTTAGCACACTTGCAACTGGCTAGTCACTACTAGTCACTATTCACTTCTTCTTACATCACCCAGACTTCTATTTATACATTACAAAATAGTCCTAAGCATGGATAAACCCATGGGTCGACATCCCCATACCCATTACATAAACCTGAAACCCAAAAAGGCCCTAAAAAGGGGTCGAGATACTGCGATCTCCGCTTCGAATTGGGCTCTGCCTTCGACAGCCTATCAAAGTCCCAAAAATAGGTCAAACATGACCAAGGATTATCAAAACTTGGTCAAGGGACAACAATTGGAATCCGATTCAGGCAGAGACAGAGGGAGACTTTCAGGTCCAGCCAATGCAAATACTGCACATAAAATTCAAAATGCTATGGAATCGAGTTATAGAACTGGTAAAAGTTCAGTGGACCTGCTACGGTCCTGAAGAGGCTACCTGGGAGCATGAAGATGGCATGTGGGTAGAGTACCCGCAGCTTTTTGAATAAATTTTGAGATTTTGATCTTTGTTTTGTATATGCACTGAGGATGGTGGAAAAATAAGGGGGAGGGGATGTAACACCCTAGGTTTTTAACCCCCATATTAAATAATGTATTACTACATTGCTGAGAGGTCAGAGTGCCCAAACAATTATTAAAAGTCGAGTATGCCTAACAAATGTAATGTTTTCATCATTATTAATAATAAATACAACATTGGCTTCTAAGCGGATGGGGAATAGAGTCATAGGGGGCTATGATCCCACAAGAGAGGGGGATAAGGGGATAAATGATTCTTTATTTTATATTACCAATTTTGTTTGTAATGGGGGGGCGGGAGATCAGTTATGTGAGATATTGGGGGAAGACCAAGAGGTTCTTGATCCCCATGAATTACAAAAACCTATCCCTCGTCTATGGGAGGGTTTGGTTTGTTTGTTTATTCATTCGTTTGTTATCCAATTGAAAAATACTCTCATCCACATTCCCCATTCGAAAATTGTTATTGGTCACATCATGCAATCATTCACCCATTATGTTCACTGTTCATCCTCTCTCATGGATTCTGCACTCCGTCCATCCCTTCCTTCACTCATATTTCCTCACTTCAGTGTCTTGGCTTGGGAAAGGAAGACGAACTGCTGAAGAGAAACCATGTTTTTTTGGGCTGTAGAGATGGATGGTGTAGTCCAGCCGTGATCTGAGGCCCTCATTTCTAAGGTTCTTGGCCTGTGACTAGTTTTGATCACAACTGTGAGTCCTGAGAGTCCCAGGATGGAGATTTTTGACCAACTACACTAGAGCCCTAAATGGAGAGGATCTTCTTGAGGGATTGTGTGGCAAAGAAGGGTGGAGGTTTATTCTCTTGGGTGGTGTAGGCTGGGTAAAAGAGGGTTGGGTACTTGGATTGTTGTGAGTGTTGGATTCATAGCCTTGGCTTAGGGGTGACATTGTTGTTGAGACTTGGAACAATAGTGTCTACGGTTGGGTGGAACGTTCTTGGTATGCAACTAGTTGGTGTCTTCTTTTATAAAATATAAGTTCTTTCTCTTATGGTTTCTATGCCTATGTATTTATTTCTGTTGCATATCAAATTATTATACCTGATATTGTACCTATAATGTGCATGTTGGCTAGTTAACATTGTGCATGGTATATCGTGCATGTATTTTATGTTGTGGTATAAATATTGATCATTTCATGTGTGTATTTCATGCTTCTTTATTAATTTAGTGTTATCAGAGTTTCCATATCATCCAAGAGATGCATTCTTGGTGTGGCAAGCCTTCCTATGGGAGGTTGGGTATGTTACAGTTTGGTAACAAAGAAGAAATGTAGGGGTGTTTCCAAGCCCGTGGGTGGCTGGGGACATTACAAGTAGATACATATTACAAATATAAAATAAATCCTTCAACTAAGATGTTATGAATTGGGTGTATGTATTATTCCAAAGTTATTGAGGACTTGCACCTCTACCCAACCACATGAAACAACCCACTTACATAGGAAAAATGGACCATAATGAATAATGTGTCCTTGGGGTAATTTAAACCTTAGTGAGAGGAACAAAAACACCCCCACTTTACCAAACAACCCAAACCCCATTTACCCTTTGCCACCTCCTAATACATATCCTAACACTAGTTCTATACTTATCTAACTCTTTGCAGAAACTACTATTACATGTTTCAACCTCTTAATGCATATCCTAATATTATTTCCATACTTATCTAACTCTTTTCACAACCTACTATTACATGTTTATTCATGGTCACTAATGTTACAATGGAGCCACCTCTTGTTATGACTAATATTTACTTTATTCAAGTCCTATTTTATCGTGGGTTGAAAATTGAAAAGGTCCACATGATTGTGGCAATGAACATCTTCAATTTTTCCCCTAACACAATAGATTGAATAGTTAAATATCACATGCTTCATCAACACACTAGGTGAGGAAGCACATCAATAGTGGGAGAGACAAAACTCCTAGATAAAAGTGTTTTAGGTTATGATGGGTAAGTTTTTGAAGTAAAGGAGTGAGCAATCAAGGAAAATTAGAGGGGAAAAATTTCACCTAAGGGTTAAATTAGAGGGTTTGAAATCTTGAGAGGGGTGGATTATTTCTATATTCATGCATTATAATAGTTAGCCCCAAAATATATTAAAAAAATTATCTATCATTGTAATAGCTAACCCTAATTTCTTTATACGGGGATTTATTTGAGCCATTTCGATGACCTCCCAGCCTTAACCCAAAGTTTTGCATAATTATTGAAACAAATTATGCTCACTCGGAAGTCGATTTGTTCTCAATTACTCCACTCATGGGCCCAAAATATCCTCTAACTTAAAGTCTCGAACACTCTGTTATTACACACAGACCCTTAATCTTTGAGCCTATCGTCACCAGACTCAATGCATAACCAAGCGCTTATCGTCCTTGGGATTAATTAAACTTTCATCTCCACCATTGATCGTCACATAATGGATGATCCATATCGTGCCTCAGAGTACTGTGGTCGGAGCTATGGAATGGAACTTTGAAATATTACTTCGATGGATGGTTAATATTGTCCCTAGATATGCCCGATGGGTGGTCTGAATCAACTTCCACTTCCATGGTATTGGAGTTTGTATTTTGAACTCCTTCAAACTGTAATTATTTGAAACATTCAACTCTGACAGTCTTCCACCTCCTTCTCAGACCTCGATAGCATAATATTCCTCCATTGTTGATCACTTATGGATCTACAGTCCACAATTTCTCATGCTTTCTCTTTTACTACACCATGTCTACATCAATCAACTTGCACGTGCCTATTACGTGTCAAACTCTTACTCATAGATCCAACTTCCATGTGTCCTCTTCTCATTCTCTAATGCCATCTATCCTGGTTTTCATCAGTTTCCATGTGTCTCTTCCATGTCTATTGATCTATTCAATTCTAAATAGATCTAAGTCGTTCATTGTTTTCCTTCTATCTTCCTCCAACTATTGGACTCTGATGGCTCTACTCTGAGAACCAATCAAATGTCGCCACACATCACTTTCGTCGTCTCGACCTAGAATACATATATGGACCGTCTATTTCTCTTCCTTCGTCAGAGTATTCTTTATTGCTAGGGTTTTCTGGATCCCAAATGAATGGTATCGAAGAGGAATATTCATCGGTACTATTATGTCATAGTTTTATAACAAGTCCTGGGAACTAGACTCTGAAATCTTGACTTTGAAGAACTTTATGCTGATACTTCAGACCCCGAATGGAGAACACATTCTTGTCATCGATCTTAATGAACTCCACATCAGATCTAATCTCACTCATTTTTTCTTTATGTTAGAATATTAAGGATTGTGCTCATTTTACCATTGACAATACCCTTGTCACCCAACCATAGGCCGAAGCCACCCTCTGAGCACCTTGACCTTAAAAGAGAAGAATCTTGGTAGAAATCAATAGCCAATAAAGGCTAATGTACCAAGCAATAAAGTAACCAAAGATGATCAGATAGTCCAACCCAGAAATTGGCGCAACACTTTCCCCAGAACTTGTGCACAAAACCGCCAAACTGCAATGCGCACAAGTGAAATCTGTGAAAGTGACAAATGAGAGACTAGTGCCCTGTATTTATAGTATTTCTGGCAGACTTGCCTGGGCCAACTTCTCCTTCTAGGTACTAATTAATTCATATTATTTATCTTTCTTCAACCAACATCTCATCTAGGGTTACATTCATTTCTTTGCTTCCTTCCGAAATATTCTAATCTTGTCATAGGTCACAATAGAGGTTCATACCTCCCGAAGCTACCATAATATCAACACTCCCTCCTAGCTAGGGAGGTATGGTATTGAGCACAAACAGACCATTCAACCGGTAGCATCACAAGCGCTATCATTATTTATCCAACTGGATAATCTCCATGACACGAGTACAATATTAATTGATATAACACATATGTGTTTATCCACGGTAGTATAGAACTACTCAGATTGTGACACATAGTCACAAACAGTGGAACATATCCACCACAGTAACATAACTCTACATAACAATCATATGATATCAACCTACACAGAAACACTGTTATGATATAAACTGAATCATCTGGTCCAATCTTTCACTCACATATGTGAGATCTGAAATAATATCTTCCCTCAGAGTAGAACATCAACGATGGGCTATCTGCCCTATTCTTCTCAAACAAGGAAGAATGATTGTTTCTGATTTCTGAGCCTAGACCATTCCTCACCCTGGCCCATTCCTCTAACACTAAACAAAGTGTAACCTGGAGAGAAAGAATCTTCCCTAAGGAATTTTTGTCCTTGATTGTTGATTCTAGACCATTCCCCACCCTAGGCCATTCCTCCGGCACTAAACAAAGTGCAACCTGGAGAGAATGAGTACACCCTAAGGAATGAATATTTGGACCGTTTCCTCTATTAACCACAAGAGGAAAATATTGTCCTATATCAACCTCCAAAACGGACCATTCCTCATGTTAACCATAATGAGAAATCATTGTCCGGTGAGGTGGGTCGGTCTTCTTGAGTAAATCTCAAGAAGAGAGACTTCCCTAGACCACTTCCCATGTTAACCACAATGGGAAGTCACTGTCTATGATACATCAACAATCCGGACCATTTCCCATGTTAACCACAATGGGAAATCATTGTCCCTCAGAAATCTCAATCCACTTTCCAAACAAGAAAGAATCTGTCCTAGCCGGACTATTTTTCAATTTCGAAAATAAATGTATTCAATAATATTTTCAGTGCTCCCTCCCAACCTAGAGAGTCATTTCTTCCCTTTCAGCTAAGGGAGTTATTTCCACGATCCCCATATTCTCTCAGAAATATGCAAACTTTATTCTGGATAGAGGTTTTGTCAGGATATTTGTTGTATGCTCGTCTGTGGGGATATACTCGAGCTTTACCTCTCCTTCCTGGAATTTATCTCAAATAAAGTAGTATTTGATCTCAATGTGTTTCGACCTTTCATGAAACACGAGATGTTCTGATAATCTTATACAACTCTGATTATCACAATGTATTATGGTCGATTCTGGGATCTGATCAAATAAATCTGAGATTAACTTCCTTAGCCATATTTCTTTTGTTCATGCTTCACATGTTGTGATATACTCTGCTTTTGTTGTGCTGAGTGCGACAAAATTTTGTTTCCTAATGCCCCAAGATATCATACTGGAGCCCAAGATGAAACACATACATGAAGTTCTCTTTCTATCTTCTTCACTTCGAGCCCAATCTGAGTCTATGAATCCATGAAGTTATATATCATTGGATGCGGTATATCTCAAGCCATAGTTTATTTTACCATGAATATATATTAATACATTCTTTGCACCTATCCAATGCTCATGTATTGGTTCCACCTGGAACTGGCTTAGTGTATTTACAGCAAATAAAATGTTTGGTCGAGTATTTACCAAATACATCAATGACCCAATTAGTTGTCGATATAGAGATGGATCTACTCAATCAGAATCTGGATCTTTCACTTTTCTTATATTCGTATTCATAGGAGTGTCCATGGACTTACAATCCATCATTCCAGACTTCTGAAGGATCTTTATTGCATACTTTCCATGTCCAATGAATACTTCACCACGCTTCTACCATACTTCTAGTCCCAAGTAATAATGCATGAGGTCTAGATCTTTCATATCAAATATAGAAGCTAATTCCTTCTTGCACTGGATGATGAGAGACTCTTCACCTGTCATGAATAGATCGTCAACATATAGTAGTAGAATTATAGTTGCATTGTCCATGATTTTGTAGTAAAGGTTTGGATTTGCATGACTCTTGGAGAAACCAAGTCTCATTAGATATATGTCCATTCTAGCATACCAAGCCATTGGATCTTGCTTGAGTCCATATAGAGCTTTCTTTAATCTGCAAACATGTTGGGTATGTGTTATATTCTTTGCATGTGTGTGTGTGTGGGTGCATCAGATACGACAACTGCGTCTGACGATCCCGGATTAAGGGATTAG
>CBVK0100527695.1:0-11807 GCA_900067695.1 Picea abies | reverse complement strand
GATTGGTCAAACCCTAATTGTAATATGCTAAATGAGAAGTCGCCCCCCATAATATATTAAAGTGGTTATAACCACCCAGAATGAGAAGTCGACCCTTCCAGTGAAAAGACACCTCAGTTCAACACCTTGCAGATTGTATAAATAAGAGAGGTCGGCGCCTCATTTATTCACTCACTCACTTGTTCATTAGAGCGCAAGTTTGGAGCTACAGTTGGATAAGAAGGAAGAGAGAGAGAGGCACATACTTGGGTGAGGACTTTACGTATTGTTTGGTTCATTCTCTTGGCATTGTATTGACTATCTACATTAAGGAAGTTTTTGATGGGTTTTTTCTCCCATGAGAGTTTCCCATGATAAATGATGTGTCTCTTGTGATTGTGTATTTCTTAGTGATCCTATCTATGTTATGGTTATCTAGTGAATTGAAAAAAAACCTAATAATAACTTAAACTCTAACAATACATTGTCACACAAATCTATGCATATTTTTAGGAACACATTTATTTATTAATTTATAATGTGTAAATGACTTAACAAGTTTTCACCATCAAAAGGTATAGTAGCTTATGACATTGCAATTGAAATTATTCTTTCACTTGTTTCATGTCAAATACAAGAATATATATTGATTTAAATTGTGTGTATCACCATTTAAAGAAATATTACCTTTCAATTAAATGTTTCATGTCAAATGTAAGGATATATATTGATTTAAACGGTGTATATCACAATTTAACGAAATATATCATCAATGAATTTAAATGTTAATTTTTAATTAAAATTTATTCTCAAGGTAATTAACGTGTTGATGCATTTCAATGTTAACTTTTAATTAAAATGTATTCTCATGGAAATTGACACGATCTAAGAAAGATCAAGATGGATGGGCACCATAATTTGGATTATTTGGATAGGTGTTATTAAGATGGCTCATGTTTAGTTGCAATAGCCTATTTTTTTTTGTCTCGCATATTAGATTATTGGATTGTTTTCATAGTATTTTTTATTTTTTATTAATTTTTTTATTTTTATTTTTTTATTTTATTTATATGAGGATGTTTAGATCTATATAGATTTTCTCTAATAAATTTATTTACGTTTTTATTAAATTGTGTTTTATTTATTTATTTTCTTTTACTTTTGATTTTTTCCCAAAAAATTGCATTTATATTAATATATAAAGTTTTGCATTCGAAAAATTTATAAGTTACACAGTTTATGGAGATATAACTGCTCCTCTCCACCTCCCTCGAAGTTATAAAAATAGTACTAGCCAATACCAGAAAGATTACTAATATACTGAGCAATCCACAAAATACCTCCAATCAGCTCCGAAACAAAATGTACAGATTGTTTGTAGCAAGGCTCAAACTAGAAAATTTTGATCATAGTGTGACTGTACAGGCTAGCTGATCCACACTAAAGATAAATCTTTACTAGAGCTTAAGTGCGATTGTGGGGCCCAAATTCCCATCTACCACCTGATTGTAATTAATTCTACCCTCTTGGAAGTTCAATGCACTTTTAGAAAGTGTATCCACCTGTTGATTAAACTCTCTGAAGATGGGTAAAACATAGGGTCCTAAAACCTTTCACCAGATCTTTAACCCTCTCTTTCCAACAATGTAGATTACCTCTCCGATTCAACCAGTCTATGATGATTCTCAAGTCCCCGAAAACTAGGTCCTGAGTAATCGAGTTGCTACAGTAAATAGGGCCCAAAATCCCAAAAGCTCGGTTCTATTATTTGTACTCGATCCACAATTTAGTGACAATTTGTATTTTGTATGCTCGCCAATCCCAATAACACCACCAACACTGCTTTTCAAACCTCGATCCTAAGCAACTACTTCAAACCACCTTGCTGGTGATCTCCCAGAGAGCACTAGTGGGTGGTGTGAAGGTTGAATCAAATGAACTCTTTCCTGTGCAATGCCTATACTGTCAAGTATCCTATGAGAAATCAGATTTAAAGAGGGTTGACCAGTATAAAAATTACTCGATTTCGCTCCAACCATGCATTCGAATAAAAAATGGTTGGTAAATGTGGAAAGGATGTACAGTTAATTGACCATTCTAGAAACCAGGATTGAAGAGTGGCTCTCGTCTGTCTAAATTTTAATTCAAGTGCCTTTGTCAACTATCACCAATCCTGTTGGAAGATACTACAGTAAGTCATAATATGTAAAATCGTCTCTGCCTCCTTTGGAAGATACTACAGTAAGTCATAATATGTAAAATCGTCTCTGCCTCCTGATGGCATAACCCACAAATACTTGGCCCGAACCAACCCCTTTGTTAAAGGTTTTCCCAAGTAAGGACCCTATCTTCCAACAAGAGCCAAGTAAATTTTTTTATTTTTATTGCAAGATCCCAAGTCCATAGCCTTCGATGCCACCAGTTGTTGTTGTATAACCAGTATTTACTGGCTATTACCTCATATGCATTTTTTGTTGTTATGAAGTCCGATTGGTCTCTCCCGGTCCAGATAAGACTATCTGGTATGTCGGTCAGTTCAATGTCGAAAGCCATCAAGGCTCTGCGAAACAGATCCCATTTTGTTTCCTTTGCATTTGTGAACCCAAAATCTTCACTTGATTTCCATTGAGCCAAAACGGCCCCTGTCATGTTTGTTCCTCTTACCTGAAATAAGTAATGGATGCCTTCCCACTTTAGGGTTGTGATCGTAGAGGGGGATAACCTGGAAAAATTGTTTAGGCCCAAGATCATATCCTCTCCAATGCGAATTGAGTGCCCCGTACTAGCACTCTAGGCCAACCATTGGGTGATTACCTCCATGGACTTAACCAGACTTCACCAAAAGAGTGTAGCTTTGTGGGTCTTCTTCGGATTGATTCTCAACCAGGACACAACAAAAGTAGTTGGAAGGTACTTATCCTTTAGCACTTTGTGCCAAAGGTCGTCTTTCATCAAGCAACACCACAAAGTATTCACAGCTAAAGCTTTGTTGAACATAGGTGAATTCTTGACCCCCCATTCACCTTGTGGTTTTGGTTTGGCAATTTTCTTCTAGTTGCAAAGATTAATCTATTCCTTTGCCCCACTACCCGACCACAAGAATTTGAACATCAATTGTTTGATCCTGGTAAGAACCGATGTCGGAATAATGGCTACCGTCAGCTAGTAGATTGGAAGGCTCTCCAACACTGATTTAACCAATACATATCATCCTCCCAAGGAAAGCCAGCGGTGGCACCATAGCTCGATCCACTTCTCATACTTATGGATGGGCCAACGCCAATCTTCAACTCTGTAATTAGTGGGCTTAAGTAAAAAACCCAGGTACCTAAAACCTTCCGAAAGGTCCACAAAATTGTAGGGAAAGAGTGACTTCAATGACTTCAACTCCTCTGTTGATAATCTTAAGAAATGAAAGGTAGACTTAAGAGAATTGATAAGGAGTCCATATGCTCGACAAAATGTAGACAGTAGGGAATCAATGGCATTCCATTCATTTATACAAGATCTGGTCATAATGAGGATATCATCCACAAAGAAGAGATTGAGAATCTTCTGGGAGCAAGAAATATTAATACCTGTAATAATCCCCTCTGTCTGAGCCTTTTTAAGTAGGAGGCAGAGTCCTTTGTAATAATCCCCTCTGTCTGAGCCTTTTTAAGTAGGAGGCAGAGTCCTTCCATTATTAAAATAAAAAGTAGTGGTGATAAAGGGCACCCTTGCCTGAGGCCACAATCGCTCTAGAAAAAAGGAGTAGGTCCGCCATTGATCAAAACTAAGAAAATAGCAGTGGTTACGCAACACATAATCCAGTGTGTAAGAACAAGGCCAAATCCGGTCTAGAGATGGATCAATCTAAGAAAATCCTAATTAACACAGTCATATGCCTTCATCAGATCTAGTTTAAGAATAAGAGCCTTCATATTTTTTACTTTAATGTTGTGGAGGCATTCCTGGGTTGTTCCCACTACAGACAGAATGTGTCTGCTTTTTAGAAATCCCAGTTGCTCCCCTAAAAGTGCCCTTGAGAGGACAAGTTTAATCATGTTTGCTATGACTTTTGCAATAATCTTGTACGCCAAGTTGCACAGTGCTATAGGTCTAAATTCCCCAAAAGTGGTTGGCTTGCTCACCTTCAGAATGAGGACTAAAAATGTCGATTTTAAGGATCTCACCATAGTTCCCTCCCTCCTTGACTCCTCTACTGCCTCAAGAATGTCGTCCCCTACAAGATCAAAGAAATGGAGGAAGAATTCCACCATCCAACCATCTGGCCCTAGACTTTTGTCCTTGACAAATCCCTTGAGAACTCCCTGGATTTCTTCTTTAGTGCAAGGCCCTTCAATGGCTAAATTGACGGAAAAAGTTGTACTGTGCTCACCTGCTCCAGAATTGTATTACGCCCAGTGCCAGCGTAGAACAATTTAAAATGTCTCACCGCTTCTGAAACTAGTGCCTCATGTCCCGAGTGTTAGATGTCATTTTCATCCTTGATTTCCCAAATAGCTTTACAGTTTCTCCTATGGTTCGCAAAATGGTGAAAATTTTGTCTGTTCTTGTCATCTTTCTGCAGCCAAGTTGCTCTACTTCTTTGTCTCCACAATTCCTCCTCTACCAGGGGAATTTTACTTCGATTTTTCTCTAGAATTTTGAGTTGGAAATCAGAGTCCCCTGAATCCGACCTAAGAGCCTTCGCAAGGTAGAACTTACCTAGTTTCTCCTATATCAAGTCAAGTTCCATATGTTTACTATTCTTCTACTCTTTTCTCCAAGATTTCACTCTTAGTTAGAGAACTTTTAGTTTCTAGACGAGTCTTTTTTGTGCTAGGATTCTCCCTCAAAAGAAGTAGAGTTCCATACCTCTGAAACTAACTCATTGAAACTCTCTTCCCCTAGCCAAAAAAGATTCAACTTGAAAGGGAAAGTAACCCTTCGTTGGCAATTGTCTAGTTGGAGCATAACAGGAGCATGGTCTAAGATAAAGGGTAGGGCTATCCAAAACCTATGTCTCCCAACAACCTTGAGCAAGTCCTCATCCATGTAAATCCTGTCCAATATTTTAGCAATTTCCTCTGTCCCACCTCTTCCATTACGCCAAGTGGGCCCACAGTCAATGGGGATTATATCCACAAACCCCTTTTCTTGGAATTTTTTTTTTAAATACCATGCCAAAGGGTCCAACCAGGCTTTGTCACCCCACACTTCACCAACATACAAAGTGAAATTGAGGTCACCTACAACAATTAAATTTTTATTGTCCAACATTCCACTATTAACAATCTTATCCCAGAAACATTTCCAGTCTGTACACGACTCGTAGCAGTTAACCAAGGTAACTGACATATTAAGTTCATGTAGTATACATGACAACAAAATGCCACCACAACTGACATATTAAGTTCATGTAGTATACATGACAACAAAATGCCACCACAACTTAAAAAGGAATAAAGAGTAAATTTTAACGGTTCTCGTGCTACACAGAGACCCTGAGAACATCCCTCCGAACTGATAGCACACACCATCCAGTTTGGTCGAAGAGTACTAATAAAGGCTCACGCTTTTTTATCTTCCACCAGTGTTTCATGGAAAAAGGGAATATCAGGTAACATGTTCGAAATTAATCTTCAGAGGGTGGCTAACTTGGGAGCCCCTCCAACTCCTCTAATATTTAGGGAGAGTAGGATCATTATTTTTCCCTGGATAGGGATTTAATACCTCTAAGAGCCCCTTGTTCAGATGAGTGAGTGTCTGGCTGTGTCAAGTGATTTTCCTTTTTCTTGACTTTTCTACATGCACTTCTGGTCTTTAAATGAGAGAGATCACTCCCCAGTCCACTTGATCGTGATAAATATTTTACAGCTAGCTCTTTTCGGATAAGTATCCCTCCCTCAGATTGACCCAAGGTAAAACCCTCCTCACGGCTAACCTCAACCTGTCCCTGAAAAATGGGTAGGGGAGTAGGTAACTAGAGACCGTGGTAAGTGGGAACCAAGGTGTCAAGGACATCTCCCAACGAACTCTCCCTAACCTTCGATATCCTAACACCCTGAGTATCCCTTCCCCACCCCTCTGATGTGGAATGACTACCCCCTGTGCCCGGTCTGTGCTTAGAAGAAGGCTCAGTAGTACCCCCCAATCCCAGACCAATAGCATCAAACCATGGGTTCAAATTTTCCCCCAAATCCTTAGTCGGGCTAGAATGTAAGATAGATGCAGGAGGATGTTTACTGGTCGGAAGAGTGGAAAGTTTCAATGTATCTAACACTAAGGAAACCAACTTCGATATGAAGTATGGAAAAAGTTTTTTGTAACTTACTGTCTTCAGTATCCAAAGTTGGTGTAGAACCCGAGTCTTCAACCATCAGGTTCACTTCCCCACTCCAAAGTGAGTTGACCCCAGGAGAATCACAGTAGGCGGTCTTCCGGAGCATGGAAGACTCTGATTTCTCCTCATACTCAAAACCTGGATAGTTTCTTCACAGGTGTCTTGTTCTCTGGCAGAAAGAACACCTGAAAGGGACACCCAGATAGTCCAACTTTTGCCCAATAACTCGCCTCGCCATTGAATTTCCAAGGCCTCCAGAAGGCCCTTATGAACATTCAGTTCAACAAAGACTCTTTCCATCCTCCTATGAGTCCCTTTGAGGGCATCTTCATCAACAACAAAGAAGCGTCCCAGTTCATTGCCAATAGTTGTTAAAGATTTTGCGTTCCAAGGCTGTAAAGGAAGCCCCAAGTGTAATACCCACACATGTTTGTGCTAGAAGTAGTCCGAGGTAGGGTCAAAACTCACCCTCCAATGCTTGAGCATAAGGCTGCCTCCCTCAGTGATCCAAGTCATGGCTAGAACTTTCTCGAAGTCCTTTGGAGCCTTAAAAAGGAAGCAAAGCCAACCCCTAGTCAGTGTCACCACCTTCGAAGTATATCCCAACATCGGGGCCCAACTAATGTGCACCTAATCCTATAAATTATGTCTAAACGCGCTCTATACGATAGGATTTCAACTAGAGCATGCAGAGCCAAGGAGCAGGTCTCTTCCAGACCAACGTCTCCCCCTAATACCATCCTACGCTTTGACTTGTTAGATTTCGAGGGTCTTGCCCCAATGCCCTGCCCTTCACCTAGTCTGCAAGAGCCTGTTGGATTCCTTTGAAGTGTGTTATGTAAAAATGGGTCTGTAAATACTTTAGCCTTGTAGCGAGCTTCACCCGGGCTTTTCCTGTCCACTCCTATGTAGGGTGTTACTATATTCTCCGAAACGAATCCTAGAGCATGAGATAAGTTCGAGGCATTGTGCTTCCCTCTACCTCCTTGGCATTTGATATGGAGTTCTTCATCAATGACAAATAGTCCTTCATTTGTCCACAGAGCCTCGTCCTCAACACTCATGAAAGCGTTGACCTCAATTTCCATCCAACTACCTAAAAACCCACCACCTGCCTCAAAAGATTTCCCTTCAGTACTTAGGTGCAAGCGCGTCAGAAAAATGTTTGCAGGTTTCTCGGGAAGATGTGACAACAAACCAATTGATCGAGAAAAAGAATTAACAACAACCCCCCGGGTACCTACCCACCATTATATCATTTAAAACAATGTCCTTCCCAAAGCAAGAACTGTGGGTCAAAGTAACAGATCAAGGCCATGACCATCTTCCATTTCATTGGTTCCTCGTGCCTTTGTGAAGGACTACAAGGTCTAGCTACCAAAGTCTGCTCCTGAAACCCTGGTTATAGAGCCTTCTCCTGCCATTCTCCAACCTCCCCCCATAGAGACAATATAAATCTAGCTAAATACATACACAATCAAAATAGATAGATCTCTACATTTGATATTTATTTCACTAGGTAGGGTCAAAACTCACCCTCCAATGCTTGAGCATAAGGCTGCCTCCCTTAGTGATCCAAGTCATGGCTAGAACTTTCTCGAAGTCCTTCGAAGCCTTAAAAAGGAAGCAAAGCCAACCCCTAGTCAGTGTCACCACCTTCGAAGTATATCCCAACATCGGGGACCAACTAATGTGCACCTAATCCTCTAAATTATGTCTAAACGCGCTCTATACGATAGGATCTCAACTAGAGCATGCAGAGCCAAGGAGCAGGTCTCTTCCAGACCAACGTCTCCCCCTAATACCATCCTACACTTTGACTTGTTAGATTTCCAGGGTCTTGCCCCAATGCCCTGCCCTTCACCTAGTCTGCAAGAGCCTGTTGGATTCCTTTGAAGTGTGTTATGTAAAAATGGGTCTGTAAATACTTTAGCCTTGCAGCGAGCTTCACCCGGGCTTTTCCTGTCCACTCCTATGTAGGGTGCTACTATATTCTCCGAAACAAATCCTAGAGCACCGGGTAAGTTCGAGGCATTGTGCTTCCCTCTACCTCCTTGGCATTTGATCTGGAGTTCTTCATCAATGACAAATAGTCCTTCATTACTCCACAGAGCCTCGTCCTCAATGCTCATGAAAGCGTTGACCTCAATTTCCATCCAACTACCTAAAAACCCACCACCTGCCTCAAAAGATTTCCCTTCAGTACTTAGGTGCAAGCACGTCAGAAAATGTTTGCAGGTTTCTTGGGAAGATGTGACAACAAACCAATTGATCGAGAAAAAGAATTAACAACAAGGGAAGATGTGACAACAAACCAATTGATCGAGAAAAAGAATTAACAACAACCCCCCGGGTACCTACCCACCATTATATCATTTAAAACAATGTCCTTCCCAAAGCAAGAACTGTGGGTCAAAGTAACAGATCAAGGCCATGACCATCTTCCATTTCATTGGTTCCTCGTGCCTTTGTGAAGGACTACAAGGTATAGCTACCAAAGTCTGCTCCTGAAACCTTGGTTATAGAGCCTTCTCTTGCCATTCTCCAACCTCCCCCCATAGAGACAATAGAAATCTAGCTAAATGCATACACAATCAAAATAGATAGATCTCTACATTTGATATTATTTCACTAGAGTTGACAAAAATGCATCATCCTACATATCCATATTCAACAACATAAATAAATATTAACTAAAATTATATTTATATTAGAAAATTATATTCTAGTTCATCAATTCTAAAATATGAATGCACTGTAGAATATTTATGCATGGTACATGTAAGCCTCCACATTTATTAAATAAGTTAGTGGGATGTGGGTCTCGATACTTATATCATACAAATTTTAACACAAAATGACTATAATAAAAATGTATAATTTGACACACAATCCACAAAAGATATATTTAAAATCTATGTTTATAATTAGTGCCACTAATAAGCTCTTCATCTAGGTGCATTAAAGCAAATAAGACACATTCTGGATTGTCACATACTGCATTCACAACAAAAGAATTCCCCTACATAGTTCAATCAAATGTGTACATGTATATATTTTATTATGTATAAATGCAAAGGCACAAGTTGTAATTTATCAATGATTTTGAGTTGGTTTTCTAAAACACTACAGAGGTTTCCTTGACAATATAAAAAGGTCGATCATAGTTAGTTGAAAACGTGACCTATTCTTCACAAATCTCACTCTCAACCGCGTGTGTAAATGGTGATTTTTTAGTACAATGACAATGTTTCCATGGTTTTCCAAATTTACGTCTCTAGTGTTCACATGCATCATCAATACAAACTCCACAAAAACAAAAGTACTTTCTAATCTCAATTGCACATATATTATGCATTGGCTTCACTCTCAAGGGATGTTGACTTCCTCAAGTGCTTGATTGAGAATTAATTTAAACTCTTTTCTAAGAAACAAGGCAAACTCTTAAGTGAGAGATGCCACGGTAACTATAGACCATGAGTCTTGATTCAAACTATTAATTAAGAAGATTTTTTGAACAAGTAGGCATTGAACACAAATGGGCTTGCTCTTTGTGTTTTTCACACAACAATTTTGAGAAAACAACACCTACAATCCTTTTAGATCCACAATCATATTTTCTACCCACCACATTGACTTTAGTTTTGATTGAGTAGTTTAATTTCTATTTAGTTTTTTTCGTTTTCAGATTTTCATGATTTTCTTTGTTGATTCCTTTCCAATGCTTGCATGTTTATTATTATATTACAATGTAAATTATACAAATAAAATGTTATATTTTTAAAAAATATACAACAAAAAATAACAAAAATCATAATTAAAAACATTTTGTTGACCTCTTCAAAAATAGTATTTATTTTCTTCTTTAAGCCAATATGAGATGATCAAAAGCCCAATGGGTTAGCTTGAGTGGTTGAGTGTTTTAAATTACAAGTAAGAGGTCACGGGGTCAAGTCCCCAAACTGGTTTCCTCTGTGGATATCGGGCCTCCCTCGATGTCCCCATTGGGTTAAGTTGTCAAAAATGCAACCGGTTGGTTTACCTCTCATACCATCCTTGAAATGAGGGGAAGTACCTAGAGGGTTTCCCGAGATGTGTATTCCATCGAAAAAAATATATGAGATAATCAAAATGACAAATACATAGAGGTGCACATAAAGCATACAAATTTTAATCAATGTAAATAAAAGTAAATTAAAAAAAAAATGGCATCGTCTACTACAATTTGTGTGGAATGTGCTTGTAAATTAATTTGGCATCTTCCCCGGATGGGGTGCCACACGTCCCACCATGCATTTAAATGCCACCCTAGATTGTCACCTCTCTTCCAGGATTCACTTCTCAAGGAGGCAATTTATTGTGGACTAGTATGATGGCAATTTTCACCATGAGAATTCAAAGGAGCTCTGGTTAAAAATGCCACCAGAGAACAACGTCCACTCTACTGTAATTGTGCTCTCAATGCATCAGTTTGAGGATATTTCCCTTTGTTTCCCCACTTTTTCAGACATGTTTCTCCTTCTCGCCCCTTATGCATGCCCAACTTCTCCTCTAGCAAGATCCAAACACATCATGTTCCAGACTGTCTATCTTAATTCTCTTTCCCTTGCCCTAGGCATTGGCATCATGCCTCGTGGGCATGGTCACTCTAGCAGAGGACCTAGTTACCAGAGATATCTTTTCGAACGAGGGTGTGACACCATTACTTATTCATGCGAGCCAGTGCAAGTCCCCTCTCAGGGAATTCATTTTGCAGCTGCACAAGATATTGACATTAGCACCACATGGGAGAGCTAGGGTTGTGGAGCCATTGAGGAGTCCTTGCCTACTCAACCTCATGAGTTTACAATGCACTCAATCCTTTCCCATTGGGAGCATACAGATGTTGCAACAAATCAAGCTTTCTAGAACACTCCACCAAAAGGACATTGGGGATATCCCATAATTGAATAAGCACCTCCGATGACTCCCCTTCAGGAAACCATTCGCATCCCTTAGGTGACTTATGAATCTTCTCGGCCTCATTTTTCCAAGGAGCATCTTACTTTGATCATGGATATATGTCGAGATGTGGCAGACTTGTTGTTTCGATAGGAGCGCCTCAATCGTCGGTTGGACTTTCTCTATAATGCACTGTCAGGCGAGCCTGCTTCCAACCACTGTCTAGTATGTCGCTAACCTTACAATATTGTTCCAACCTAGAATCAACACACTTCAGGAGGCAACAATACATACACAACTAGTGCTTGATTCCTTTGGTTTTTCTTATGTGTTTTACTTATGCTCATGCTTATAAGCTTTTAGGAAAGTTTAAATGGCTTCCTAGCCATCTTTGTATATTCGAACAGAGAGACAGTATGCTCTTTTTGACAAAACCCTGGAGACTGCTTTGTGTTGTTGGGGAAAAACACCCTACGAACTAGCAAATAGAGTTCAGACTTTGCATGCAAATATGACTGAATAGAAATTAATTTCTACCTACATCCCTAGATTTAAATCC
>CBVK0100527694.1:0-11807 GCA_900067695.1 Picea abies | reverse complement strand
CCTTTTCACGAATGGGCAAGCCTGTCTCTGAGATTATCACTAACTCGGTGGGATTGTTGAGTAACATAACATCTCCACCGTACATAATTTTACCTACAAAGAAGCGGCATTCATGTCTCTCAGACCCCACCCAATACAAAGAACGCAAATCCGGGCCTTCAGTTTTTCTGTTCAGACTTCCAGTAATTGCGTTTGATGAGAAGTCCAGTAATTTTTTTTTATATAATTTGGGTAAATTATTAAAAAAAAAAATGTAAATATGAAAATCTTCTTTATGAAAAAATATAAAAAATTAACTCGTAGAAAAATTTAATCCCCTAATCATGATTTTTTCGTATAAATCAATGTAAGGTATATATGTTAATATTAGTTAGTAGAGAAAGTGAATTAATTTACGAAAACAAATTGATTTAGAGGAGAAAATAAATTAATGCAAGGTATACATATTACCATATTGATATATTACTAATAATTTATTTTATTAAAAGAACATTTTACTTTATTCGTTGTTTTGTTATTTTAATAATAAAAATTAATATAATTTAAAAAATTTAACAAACATGTTTTTAAATAATTTAGACGTCATATCAAAGGAACTCTATGTTGACCCATGTTTTTATGAGCTATTGGAAACTATAAAGATTTGGGATAGTTCATTGCGACTTCTAATCGTTCATTGCGACGTCATATCAAACGACTTCATTGTTGACCCATATTCGTTTGTGATTGAACGAATTGTCACCATTACAAGAGGGAGAGTGTTATCATGACCATCATGAAATATGGTAACTATTTTAGTTAGTTATTTTTGGAGAGTTTTATGTTTGAAGAGTTGTAGAAGAGTTTAGTTAGTTACCGCTGGAGGAAGAAGGCTCTAAAATAATTAAGTTCTATTATCAGTAAATTTTGGATATTTATATGTTCTTCCAGAAGCATCAAGAATTTAGAATGAATCATGTTTTAGAGCAGCAAGTCTGGTGTTCTATCTTGTATTCCGTTTTTGTGTGTTCATGCATGAGTTGATCAAACGACAACTATTCTAAATTCGCCCCTTCGTCCAAATTGGTATTAGAGGGAGGTTATAGCGTGCAAAAATTCAGAGCCACCTTCCTCCAAATTGGTATCAGAGGGAGGTTATAGCGTGCACAAATTCAGAGCCAAAGGAGGCCGTGGACCAGTGAAGACAACAAAAATAAATCGAGAGTAGGATGCAGCTGTTCCCTCGAATAAGGATAGCTTCCGCGAGTTTCCTAAAAAAAAAAAAATGTTATTCAGCTGATTATTTTTCATGGAATTTTATTTATAAAAATATGTATTCAGGCGCAGTAGTCTTATATAGACACAAATCTCCATTAAATCCCCATTACAGGGAAGAATTCTGATTTTTGGGTCATTAAGATGATAACTAGACTAAGTATAAAAGATTTATGGGATATTGTGTTGAAAGGGTTTGAAGAACACTCAAATTAGGTATCCTATGAGACCATGAGTCAATATCGAAAGAATTAGTTCATAAAAAATAAGAAACATGATGCAGCAATATTGTTTCTTATTCAACAAGGCTTGGATGAGAGCATTCTTCCCAAAATTACAGAAACAACAATGTCCAAAAAAGCTTGGGATATTATGGATATAACATATAAGAAAAGGGGAAGGAACACCAATAAACATCAAACTGAGTTACAGGTGTTGCAGTTGTTGATGAAGTCATTCTTGTAACAGAAAAAGTAGAAGAATCTGACATTGCAGAAATAATTGAATAAGTTGTTGAAGAACCTGTTGAAGCAGAAGAAAATAAATAGTGGTGGTGAACTTTATACTAGATGCAGAGCATGATAATAGTAAAGAAAGTGTGGATGATGAAAATGAAGCCAAAAATGAAAATGAAACTACCTTTTTGCATTGGTAGAAAAATATGAGGAAAATGAGCAATGGAAGTTGTTGAAGACATTAATGAGACTACAATGAATGTCAAATTTTATGTTGAATTAGCATTTCTTAAGGAGTGGCTTGCAAAGCCCAAGTATCATGGAGATGAGAATGGTTATAGAAAATTTGCCATAATTGTAGCAGAAGAAGAGCCATATAAAGTAGAAACCATAAGAGTTGTTGAAGTTATTGCAATACTTGAAGAGGAGATAAAAGAAAATAAATATGATTTTGATATTACAAAGGTTGACAAAAATGATAAATAAGGAGTAGGTGAAGTACATGCAAAAAAATGGACCAGATGAAGAAGACAAAGATAAAGTTTGGAGTAAAAGGATGAAAAAACTCATACAGCATAGAGAGGACAAGCTACACTAGTATGAAGTAAAGAAGGTAAAACATTTCTTTTCAGTTGATCTCAAGAGTTGTAAGCTTAGCTGAGATGTAGACTAGCAGGCCATCATGTTATGAATTCTATAATCCTATAAAAACACTCTCAATTATCAAGCTGTCATGTTTAGTTTTAGAAGTGTTAATGGTAGTAATTAAGGCCAATTGCTGAAATATGGTAATTACTACAGTTAGCTACTCTTGGAGAGTTTTAAGTTTAAAGAGTCTTATGGTAATTATAACAGTTAACT
Source organism: Picea abies (assembly GCA_900067695.1). Classification (NCBI taxonomy): domain Eukaryota; kingdom Viridiplantae; phylum Streptophyta; class Pinopsida; order Pinales; family Pinaceae; genus Picea; species Picea abies. Next base: position 9,237 of record CBVK0100527694.1, on the reverse strand, counting down.
GTTTTTGGAGAGTTTTAAGTTTAAAGAGTTGTACAAGAGTAAGCTCTAAAAAAGTTGAGTTATATTATGAGTCAACTGTGTGTATTTATATGTTCTTTGAGAAACAAAGAAACATCGAAAATTTAAAATGAATCAAATTTTAAAGCCGCAGCTCTGGTGTTCTGTCTTGTATTCCATTTTTTGTGTGTTTATGGAAGTGTTGATATAGAGCAACTGTTGTAAATATTCCCATATTCCCCTTCCTCCTTTAGCCAATGCTTAGACATCATTTCATACAAGAAGATGTGGTGCTTATCTGATTAAATTCATCTGTCCTTATTAGAATGACAGTTAATTTATGTGGTGGGCTTGCATGTCCTTATTAGAATGATAAAGTGGTGTTGGGAATTTTCATAGATAATAGATAGGTTGATCGTGTGGAGTTTAGTTTTTATTAACCATTTTTAAATCAAAATAGGGAAAAAAATCATAAGTGTAAGCTTTGTTGTTCGAATAATTTTAAATTACATCCTTTGGGTTTAATTCAATGTTAAACGGACATCAATTCCAGGACCTTCAAGATTGTTTTGATACGAGGTGAATGAAGTGTAAGATTTATTGTTCGAAGAATTTTAAATGACATCCTTTTGTTTAATTCCATGTCAAACCGACATTAACTCTAGCATCTTCAAGATGTTGGAAATGGTGACAACAATTCATCTATGAATAGGATTTCAGATCCTATAAACCAGGGTTGGTTGTAATCAATGCGATCAAGTTAGAATATGGATTAGATTACATTTAATAATCAGTTTCTAATATACATTGTTATAAATTTGATGTATGCCCGTAGAGGCTCGTGTGAAAAATGAGTAGTGAGATCCTACTGTAATCTCCATTAGCTGAATAATAAGATAATCGATACCTATGCTTGGTGGACGTAGCCCAACATTTGAGTGAACCACGTAAATTGTTGTGTTCCTTGTCTGCATTTGTATTGATTGTCTTATGTTAATTTGTGTTTTTACATTTGAAAATTACAACAATTGGAATCAGAGCTGAGGAGGGAACAGACTGGAAAAAGCCGCTCACTGGAAGAGGTCGTGCTGAAATCGCTGTGTTGAAGGGTTCAATGCTTGGCTACCATTGCAAAGGGGGCGCCGGTGCTGGACAACAGGTCTATGGGCGCGATGTTTAAAGAAAATACACTGGATTTTAAAGGGAGCGCCGAGAGGAAACCAACGCTCACCTTACCGGCCAAAGGGAGCACCAGCCCTGTAGTGCCCTTACGAACCGCTTCCTGTTTTGCTGCAGCGCACCCCTATCTCCTCCAAAGGAGCGCTCACAAAGATTCGTATGAAGTTTAAGAAAAGTTAGTATATATGAGTGAACAAGTTTAAGGAAAATATTTTTACAGCTTAGTTTCTATACTCATATATGTGTTAAATTACAACTTTCCATTTATGATTCGTATGATTTGGTAGTATTAAAAGTTTTATTATATTTGAAAATTTAAATATAATATATAAAGGTGGAGGATGATGAAGGGTGGAGGAATAAGGTGGAGTGAATTTTTTATTAAATTCTTTTTTTAATAAAAGGTGAATGTATGTAATTTTTTTAAAAATTACACAAGCTTATTTCTTCACATATAATTTTTTTTTTTGGGGCCTTGGATATTACAAACAGTGGTGTTTGTTTCTTTTATGTTTCCTCTAATGAAAAAGATGCAGAGTGCTAAGTTTGAAATTTAAAAGTTTAATGGCAAGAAAAATTTCGAGATCTCGAAGGTTAAGATGCACAATCTACTCATACAACAAGGCATGGTGAAGGCGCTTTTGGGAAAAGCAAAGTAGCCCGTGTCCATAACAGACGAAGACTGGGATGAGATGGATGCGAGAGAACTGAGTGCCATATGCCTGTGTTTGGCCGACGATGTATTGTTCAACATTTTTACAGAGAAGACAACAGTGGGTTTGTGGTCAAAGCTGGAAAACTTGTATATGACGAAATCCTTGACAAACAGGATCTTTCTGAAAAGACAATTGTATAGTTTGCGCATGAGGGAAGGTACGAAAATTGTTGATCACCTAAATACATTCAATACTCTTCTAGTCCAGTTGAATAGCATGGGAGTGAAATTTGAATCCGAAGATAAGGAAACTACATTATTGTGTTCTTTGCCCACGTCATGGGATCATTTCCTTACCTCTATTATTTTCAGTTCAACAGAAACTATTGATTTTCATGATAGTGTTGGAGATTTACTATCTGAGAAAATAAGGAAGAAATAAAATCTAGAAACCTCTACATCTGAAGCATTGGTGGTCAGAGGCACACCAAAAGAAAGAGGACATGGTCAGAGGGATTTGTCTCGGTCAAATTCAAAAGGCAGAAAGAGAAAGCTCAAGTGTTGGTTTTATGGAAAATCTAGACACCTGAAGAAGGACTGTTGGAAGCGACAAGAAACCTCCAAAGAAGACCCTCCAAAAGAGACGAAGGAAGCAAATGCAACCGAAACAAGTTCAGCAACAGGTTCAGGTATAGTTGATGAAGTTTTATCAATTAGTATTGGTTCACGTCATGATCAACATTGGCTATTAGATTCTGGTGCTTCAAACCACATGTGTCTTCATAGACATTGGTTTATTACTTACTAGTCTATAGATGATGGAGTTGTTTACATGGGTAATAATATTTCATCTAAAGTTTTGGGAATTGGTAGCATCCAAATTAAAATGTTTGATGGAATTGTTAAAATACTAACTAATGTAAGACATGTACCTAATCTTAGGAAGAACCTAATATCCTTGGGAGTCTTAGACAGAGGAGGTTATAAGACTATTATTCAAGGTGGAGTCATGAAAGTCTACAAAGGAATTCTACTGGTTATGAAAGCAAAGAACATTGGTAATCTGTTTCTGTTAGAAGGGAGGACTGAATCGGATCATGCAACAATGGTATCTGAAAACGACAATGATTCTGTTTGATTGTGGCATCAACGGTTGGGTCATATGAGCGAACAAGGATTAAAGGTATTAACTAATCGCAAGTTACTTCCTAGCCTAAAGTCTTTAAAGTTAGATTTCTGTAAGCATTGTGTTTATGGAAAACAAAATAGGCAGAGATTTAAAACTGAAAGACACAACAGTGAAGGAATCCTAGACTATATCCATTCTGATGTTTGGGGACCATCCCCTACTATTTCATATGGAGGATCATGATATTTTGTAACTTTTATAGATGATTTCTGTAGGAAGGTGTGGATCTATACGTTAAAGAGTAAGGCTGATGTATTTACAGTTTTCACGCAGTGTAGAACTTTATTGGAAAAGAGCACTGGTAGATCCATTAAATGTTTAAGAATAGATAATGGTGGTGAATTTACGTCAATGGAGTTTGAAAATTATTGCAAGGAATTTGGGATCGATAGGCATAAAACCACTACCTATACTCCTCAACAAAATGGAGTTGTTGAATGAATGAACATGACTCTTCTAGAGAGAGCAAGGAGTATGCTTAGTAACGCCAATTTGCAGCAGGAACTATGGGAAGAAGCAGTAACTACAACTTGTTATCTAGTGAATCGATCACCATCAACAACAATAGAATGCAAAACATCAACGTTCTAAATTAGATCCAAAATAAAAAAGGCTTATCTTTGTTGGATATGGTGATGGTATTAAGGGGTACAGGCTGTGGGATCCTACTGCCCACAGGATCACCATTAAAAAAGATGTAATATTTGATGAATCATCTCTCATCAAATCAAATGTAGATGTTCAAATGAAACAACAAGAAGTACCTAAGTATCAAAAGATTCAGTTTGAAACCAGTTCAAATACAGAGGAAAATGAACATAAGCAAGTTTTTGAATATGTTCATGAAGAAGTTCCTGCAGAAGAAAACGTGGATGATGATGGCATTCAACAGATTGTGTATGAACCACAAACTTCCCTAAGGAGGTCTACACGGGTCAAAGTTCCTCCAAGAAGGTATGATGATTTTGTTTCATCAGTTTCTTTAAGTACTAATGATGATGAACCTTCGTGTTATCAGGATGCTATGAAGGGTTCAAACAATGATAAATGGAAAGAAGCGATGAAGGATGAAATGAAAGCATTAGAGAGGAATGCTACATGGGACCTGGTAGAGATTCCAAGAGACATGAAAATTGTAGGTTGCAAGTGGGTCTAGAAGTTGAAGAAAGGTGTTGATGATAAGGTGGAAAGGTACAAAGCAAGGCTAGTTGCGAAAGGGTATTCTCAGAAAGAAGGTATTGACTTTCACGAGATTTTTTCACGAGTTGTAAATATTGTTTCAATTCGAATTGTGTTAGCATTAGTTGCATTACTTGATTTGGAGTTGGAGCAACTAGATGTTAAAACTTCTTTCTTACATGGATATTTGGATGAGGAAATTTACATGGAACAACAGCAAGGGTTCGTTTAGAATCACAACAAGAAATTTGTTTGCAGGCTCAAGAAATCATTGTATGGTCTGAGGCAGTCACCCAAACAATGGTACAAGAAATTTGACTCTTTCATAGTGAGCCAAAATTATACAAGGAGTGAGTATGATCATTGTGTCTACCTTAAGAAATTGAATAATGGCATATTCATTATCTTAGTATTGTATGTTGATGATATGCTTTTAGCAAGAAAAAGCATAACTGAGATCAATAGGTTAAAGGCTCAGATAGCTAGGACGTTCGATATGAAATATCTAAGAGTAGCAAGGCAGATTTTTGGGCATGGAGATATTCAGAGACAGGAGGAATGGTAAGCTTTGGTTTTCACAACAAAAGTATGTTGAGAAGATACTTTTGAGGTTTGGTATGAACGATGTGAAACCAATTTCATTCCCTTTCGCTTCCCATTTTAAGCTTTCTTCAAGTTTATGTCCTAGTACAAAAGAAGAAAAGGAATATATGTCTTGAATACCATATGATAATGTAGTAGGAAGTCTAATGTATGCTATGGTTAGTACAAGGCCAGACATTTCACATGCAGTTGGGGTTGTCAGCAAGTTTATGGAAAATCCAGGTAAAGAGCATCGGGCAGCAGTGAAATGGGTGCTTCGGTATCTGAGGGGCACAAGTGATTACTGTATCACCTATAACAATGGTAGTGAGTTAGTCTGTGGATATGTTGATTCTGATTTTGCAGGTGATATGGACAAGAGAAGGTCGACGTCAGGGTATGTATTTACTCTTGCAGGTGGAGCTATTAGTTGGATGTCAAAGCTACAGAACATTGCTGCTTTATCCACTATAGAAGCATAATATGTAGTTGCTTCACATGCTTGCAAGGAGGCAGTTTGGTTGAAAGGTTTGTTTGGTGAGTTTGGAAGGATACAGGACATAGTAAAGTTACTTTATGATAGTCAGAGTACTATTCACTTGGCTAAGAATCCAACCTATCATAGTAAAACAAAACATATACCTATCAAGTACCATTTTGAAGTACCATTTTGTAAGACAGGTCATCGATGAAGGTGGAGTCTCTCTTGAAAAAGTGCATACAAAAGAGAACTGTGCAGACATGTTCACAAAACGAGTACTGTTAGAGAAGCTACAATGGTGCCTGTCTTCTCTTGGCTTGCAGAAAAGGTGATGAACATAAGCAGGAGCAAGGTATCAGGTTAATTGTTGTCAAGGTGGAGATTGTTGGAAACGATGACAACAATTCATCCATGAATATGATTTCAGATCCTATAAACTAGGGTTGTTTGTAACCAATGCGACCAAGTTAGAATATGGATGAGATTACATTTAATAATCAGTTTCTAATATGTTAGAATATGGATGAGATTACATTTAATAATCAGTTTCTAATATACATTACTATAAATTTGATGTATGCCTATAGAGGCTAGTGTGAAAAATGAGGAGTGAGATCCTACTGTAATCTCCATTAGCTGAATAATAAGATAACCGATACCTATGCTTGTTGGACATAGCCCAACATTTGGGTGAACCACGTAAATTGTTGTGTTCCTTGTCTGATTTGTATTGATTGTCTTATGTTAATTTGTGTTTCCGCATTTGAAAATTACAACACAAGATTGTTTTGATACGAGGTCGGTCCATTAGAAAATTCTCCACCACAAGTTCCGAGACAAATTTGAATGTGAGATCGGAAGATGAGATCCTACTGTAATCTCCATTAGCTGAATAATAAGATAACCGATACCTATGCTTGTTGGACGTAGCCCAACATTTGGGTGAACCACGTAAATTGTTGTGTTCCTTGTCTGATTTGTATTGATTGTCTTATGTTAATTTGTGTTTCTTCATTTGAAAATTACAACACAAGATTGTTTTGATACGAGGTCGGTCCATTAGAAAATTCTCCACCACAAGTTCCGAGACAAATTTGAATTGACCCATCTTGTCTCTAGGAAACATACTTCAATATTCCTGTTGCAGGCCACACGAGTCCATCTTCTTCTGTCCCTTGGAGAGTTATGTAATGATTCTTAGGTTTTCAATATGAGGACCTCATACTCATTTGTTGAAACTCCATTAACACTCCTGCTTTACCTCCCTGTGTCTATTCCTTTCCCGGAAGGCTTATGGAATTATTCATATCAATAACAATAGGGTTTACTTTTAATAAAAATAATGGTAGTCATTCTAATTGTTGTTATGATTAGATTATGTTTTTTTAATTTTAATATTCTACTCAAGTAAACCCAATTTACATGGGTTTTTTAATATTCTACTCAAGTAAACCCAATTTACATGGTAAATATTAACGTCCCTATTCATATAATAAACATTAGAGTTTAAAGTAAGGAAAGTTGTGATTTTAGCTTAATATTTAAAGTAGGAAAATTTGTAAAATTCATATGGTAAATATATCAAAGTCTCTATTTATATATTAGAGATTAAAGTAAATCAATTTGTAATTTTAAATTAAGGTTTAAAGTAAGAAAATTGTTAATTTGAAGAGAGAATTATTGTCTATTAAAATTTTAATTTTAAATCCCTAAATAAATCAATCATTAACTTTCTTCTTTTATATCTTATAAATTATTTTTATAATTATTAAATCAATTGATCCTATAATAAAAAAAACTCTACAATGTAGTTTAGATTTAGCATAGAAAAAAAAAAAAGTCTTACCGAGTAAGTATAAGTTACAAACTTCGGAACTTTACAATTTTTTTATGAATAGGGTATTAAGCTTCTCCCAACTGTTATATTGTGGGTGGATTCTTTATTTTGGTGAATGCTTTTAACTGGACTGTCTATGTATTCATCTGTTCTTGCGCTTTTAAATTTTCTATGGGTTGAACATCAAAATTACTATGCTTTTCAATATCAACAACAAAAGAAAAAGGTTTCAGGTCATCAAACGAAGTTTGACATTCAGAAGCTCGATTCATCTAACAAAAAATAATATATAATACACAAGCGGACTACAATCTGTTGTATTAGCGAATTCTTATCACAACTCCTATTCTGGTTATTAAAATTAGGCTCCATACAACGCGCCTGCCATTGCTTCAGGCCAGCGACCCAAAGACTGTCTGAATTGGGGGGTCTCAACGTGCGCCGAAATTGCAGATTGGAAAATCCGAGGTATGCCCCCCCCAAAAAACATCTCTTGTAAGCTACTTAGCCATGAACACACTGATATGTGAAGCCGCGATATTCAATCTGCAAGTGGATGGATGTATACATGGATGATACAGACAGAAAAAAAACACGGTTGCAAACTTCACAAGGAACATTCAAAATGATGATGTCGTCGATTAATTATTCGTTCATTATCCCGGTATGACACTATTACTTCTTCCAAGAGGGCTCGTACCATGCTCATGTAAACACAGATTCGGGTGTACGAGGTCTGTTTATCTACTTTTCATGACCTCAGAAATTTTAGTGAAATGTCCCATGGTATTTCCTATGCCTTCCAGTGTCTCGATTTCTCAGGAACTCTTGTAAAAACGAGTATTGTCTTATACAGACCAGGGCTTCCGTGAAGTCGTGTTTCTCGGTGGAAAATCTCTCTGTTCAATAGTGAAGATGGAGGCGAAGAAATACATAACTTACTCAAACACGTTGTCCCTATCCGTTCATTATCCGTTCATTATCCCGGTATGACACTATTACTTCATTATCCCGGTATGACACTAACATAACTTAATAATACATAACTTAATTATCCGTTCATTATCCCGGTATGACACTATTACTTCTTCCAGGAGGGCTCCTACCATGCTCATGTAAACACAGATTCGGGTGTACGAGGTGTGTTTATCTACTTTTCACGACCTCAGAAATTTTAGTGAAATATCCCCATGGTATTTCCTATGCCTTCCAGTGTCTCGATTTCTCAGGAACTCTTGTAAAAACGAGTATAGTCTTATACAGACCAGGGCTTCCGTGAAGTCGTGTTTCTCGGTGGAAAATCTCTCTGTCCATCCAGCCCGTGAGAGATTTTTCCGATAGCCACATCCTGATAAATTTAACTATCAAAGTATTATATTTCATCTGTTGTATATATTTACCGCTGCTATGACAAGTAACCTCATACCCAGGGTTTTCCTTTTTACATGCATAACAGTCGTTCACTTTGGTTTTGTTAGATCCAATTTTTCTCTGCTCCATATTCCCGTCCTTGCTACCTTTCCTGCACCCCCATATCTCCATATTCCCATCCTTGCTACCTTTCCTGCACCCCCATATCTGTATCCTTCACATGTTTTTCCGCTTTTCCCAAAACTGCATCCCTCTACATCACCGATTCCCTCCGTCATTTGTCTCTGGGCTGACCAGAGGGCCCTATCTTTCCTGCCTCATCCATAAATTACGCCGCCATTCCCGTACCATTGTCCTAGCTGCTTCCCTTCAAACTGCATTTCAAACCCTAACTAGTCAGCCTGAGATGATAACCCACCTCACTCTCCATTTTCCTCCTTGGTGGTGTAGTACAAAAACCATAGATTGGATTAATTTCATAATTATCATGTTTTCTTATTAGTCTGTGCCGTAGGCATAGAGGGATTATAGCGACCTGGTATTAGCTTTTGCATTAACCAGCAATATTTGAGTATTGTTTATTGTTGGAAAAAGGAAAGTGAAAACATCGATTTTTATATAATAAAAAGTATCATGTTTGTCAAGATCTTATTGGACAAAGGATTGGACTTCTTATTGCCGTCTTCACTGTTCCCAATGTAAAATATGTTTGCATTTCCAAAGTATTTGGTAGTATATGGTCATTTTTTAATCATAAATTTTGTTAT
>CBVK0100527693.1:0-11807 GCA_900067695.1 Picea abies | reverse complement strand
GGTTTTACTTTGGGAGTTAACAGGATCGTCACCCTTCAAGAGTTCGACCTTGAATTTATGACCCCCAAAAGAAAGAATACCTTGGCCATCGTCAAATTCATCACTAACCTCCCCATCAACACTATTGACCTAGTACCCCTCAATGACACTCTCCCTGAAGAGCATATATTCATTATATTGTTATATGACCTATGGTATGATAATATCTTGGTATACCTTCATATGCAAAATTTCTACCAACATCTTCCATGATAACCATCAACATATTTGTCACTAAGATCCTCATTATTTTCTTCTCATAAATTTTCTTCATGGATGAATATTTAACACCATTCATCTATGTCACTTCCTAACTTATGTAGAGTTGGAGTAGGCTCTATTTCCATATCGACGCTTGTTGTGGCTACCTATTAGGTATTCCCGTCGCTTAGAAAATCCTCTTGGCAAGCTATTTGTGGCCCTCCTTTTTTCATGATTGCTTGAATGTAGTTATGCAATGTGAGAATTATCATTTTTTTGTGTTCAAAACTTGAGAACCACCTACTCCTCTACATATCATTATCATTGTTGGTCCCTTATACAATGGGGTATCGATTATATGGAATAGCACCATGCATCAACAACAGTCATAAATACATCATTATGATCATCATTTATTTCACTAAATGGGACGAAGTAAAGTTGACCTTCATAACACTTCTACCATGGTCACTCTATTCTTTTTTATACATTCCATCACTCAATTTGACATACGTAAGAAATTGGAATACGAACATGATAAATACTTCAAGAATGAAGTCTTCCAAATGTTGGGATTTAGCCATGCATTTTCCACCCTTTAATATCCTCAACCTAATGGTCAGGTAGAGGTCATCAATAAAGTACTTAAGACCATGCTTAAAAGGATTGTAAATAAAAAATAAGACAAACTAGAATTACATGTTATCCTTGGCTTTGTGTACCTATTGAGAATTTTTCAAAACTTCCATGGGCATCACTCCCTTTCATATAATCTATAGCAAAAAGGAATTTTTATCCATTGAGTGTGAGATCCCCTCTCCTTAGTTACTTATTGAGTTTCTACCTCAGACTACTAACTCGGAAAAAAGGTTAGTCATCTTGGGACAAGCAAAATGAGGACCATCATGTAGCCTTAGAAAACAATGATTCCTTGAAAAATCATGCCAAGGCCCATTACAATCAAAAATTTCACCGCCATTCCTTTTGTGAGGGGGGCCTTGTCCTTGCCTTCAGCTAGGCCCTAGAAAATTTGAATCACTATAGAGAAACCCCCATGTCGTCAAGCATTTTTTCCGAGTCTTCAGCTAGGCCCTAGAAAATTTGAATCACTATAGAGAAACCCCCATGTCGTCAAGCATTTTTTAAAGAACGAGGCATATAAACTTGCTAAAAATAATGGAAAACCTCTCAAGGAACCCCCAATCAGTTGTACTTGAAACATTTATATTATTAACAACACACAAACTGCCCGCTTTTATACATTTATTATAAATAACTTTCTTCTTTTTTTATGTTTAAATATGTGCCTCGGATTTTTCTTTCTCCATGCTTGTCCAGATGGTTTTCAGTACACCTTGTTACATTGATTTCACTAATGTTGCAAGCTATTGGACTCAGAATATAGCCTTAGCCACATGGTTCATTTAATCACCAGCATGGACATTGCTTCAATCCAATGGTGTCTACATTGGCCCCATGACTAACAATAAAGTTGAATATGATACAATGATTAGTTTACTTGTTAATGTAATTTCCCTCCACAATCAACATCTTCAGGTTCACCTTGATTCCCAATTACTTATTGTGCAATTCAATAAATTTTATAGCATAAAATAACTACTCCTTTGTGTGTGTGTGTGTTATACTTTTATAACACCATTTTGATATCATTATATTCCATCTACCTATGTTCATAGTCTAGAAAATCAAGTACTAGATCAACACAATTTACAATAAAATGTGAAAGCAATAAAACACATGTATATACACATCACATCATCATTGTGTTGTTACCAAACAATGCCCAACATTTAAATAAAAAACACGAGCAAACTACACAAACTAATAAACATCACACACACACAAATATAAACCATCATAAAGTTTATACATATTGAATATTTTTTCTCCAAAAAAATATACATGTCATCTATGACACTAATACAAAATGAGGGCACCAAGCTGAAATCCACCACCGTAACTCTTGAGTGGTGGTAAAATACCCAAAAAACATAAGTGTTCTTGAAGTGGTGCCTCATTGGGACCACCTCAATCCTAGTTACCTTTTTTATACTACCCAACGTAGTAGTAGTAGTATCCACTTTCTTGATACCTCAACACAAACATCCACAAACCTATCCTCCATACTCATCCAATCGGCCTCTAGTGCCCCCTCCATTAGTGTCTCTATCTTTTGTTGGAGAGACTCTATCACTATGGTGGGATCCACCTCTCACCTCATATGAATTCCTATTGAATCTAGCCCTACCTTTCCCTTGGTATCCCTCCCCCCTAACACCTATAGTAAGCAGTGGTGGTGGCAGTACTATTGTGTCTATCATCATTAGTGTTGGTGGATTCATTATCCTTGCATTTTCAAAACACCAAAACCATAAACATATTTGTATTGAAATCATGAGTATATGTATCAAAATACAAATAGACATGTGTATATATTAAAATATCACAAATCAATATAGGGACTTACCAACCTGTCTTCAATTCTCCCTAGGGGGTAGATGTAGCTATGAATATCCTCTGAAATCCATGCCAACATAGGGGTGCTCCTCTAGCACCATGATTTATTTCTCCCATGCATCAAAGAACACTTGGTCAAACAAACATTTGACCTCCCCTCCCCTATGTGATGCATCAACTCCCCCCACCACGCTTTCTTTGGCTTTCTAACCTCTCCTACTATGATCACAGAATGCAAGTGGATCAACATGACATGCTAAAAAATTAGTGCACAAATCATAGTACCAAGGGAAAACTCACCTCTCCCTACCTAATGGAACTATGTCCACTACATTCATAGTACCATCAATGATATTTGGTCCCAATCATACCTAGACATACTCATTGTCCAGTCAACCAACCTCCTCTAGCCACTAAAGATCCAATGGGTCACAAACAACCCTCCAATCCACAACACCATATGAACCACTACCCTTGCCTACAACACAACTATCTAGTCCATTAGGATCTACCCCTCCACCTTCACCATCCCTAATGAATAATGGCAAGCTATCAACACATGTATTATAGTCATCCTATGCAATTGTGACCTCAAGTGTGTATCATCTCCTCAGATTCGAAGACCAAAGGGAAAGTATATATCATTGAAGGCTAGAACCAATTTCTAGCCATGAACATCAAAATAACCATCCAGACACCACATATGGATGATCTTGTCTAGAAATGCATCACATGTTTACATGAGAGGGAACTCAAAGAACTTCCAAATCTCACATTGGATCAAGGTCCTCTACATTAGTGGATCCCCAACCAACAATATATTGAGATCATTAATCTCATCCCCCCTACAATAGAACCATCTCAAAACACCCTACCCAAACAACAAATCCATCAATATTCACATAGATTTCTTACCCTATGTCATGTGAGTCACACAAGTTTCCACAAAACATTTGTGCAAGTCACTTGCACATCAAAATCATACTTCATAGATTATTAATATTGAATATAAAAATACTCCACGAACAAACATTTTCTAATATGTATATAAATCTTTCCTTGCCTCCATGCTACCTATTTTTCCCTCCAAAGTGCCATTGCATAAGGGGAAGTGTTGCATATAATCTTTCGTAGTCTAAGAGAGTCCATTGGAGTATTCAAAGGACCCTCCAATAGAGAAGGATTAGAGACCACTTATGCAAGATTCTTCCAAGTGATATTTAGTTAGTTTATTTCCTTTTGCATTGGTTTAATAAAGAGATACTTTATTTCCCCTTCATTAAGTTATTTAAATCATTTGAATCAATATTTTGAATGGTTTATTTGCTAGAATGTATGTATATAAGGAATAACATAGATAGTGTAGGTTTATTTACCACTTGTCATTTTGTTTGCATCAACATTAATAATCAATTGAAATTTGTTTTTTTACACACATGCATAGAAACCCCATATTCATGGACCTTCACATTTGGCTTTGCACTAGGAAATTGCATATGATATTGACATCATTTATAACTTAGTCCAGTTTTTTCCATCATTTTTCATATGTTATGCAAGGAAACTTAAATTTGAAATGTGTGTTTTAGTTTCTTGATATTTATTATATTTTGTTAACTATAACAAAAATATCCTCATGGTCTGATCCAGGTGGATATTGGTGGCCACCCACATATGCCAACTAGCTCATCTTGACAATTTTAATTCAACACGTTCTTCTGCAATTCTTTGTAATTGTGGGTTCTACACTTCTAGGGCTATCTGAATCCCTACACAGCTTCTAGGTGGAGATTGGTGGCCGCCCACCTAATCCAACTGGCTTATTTTGGAAATTTTCATGTCAGTACATCTTTTTGTACTTCCAGAGCCGTTTTGGGGCCCTAAACAATGTTTTTTTGGCTTTCCACAGTCAAACTGTAGACCAAAAAGATCTTTCCAATGAGCTATCACACACCTAAAATGGAGGTCGTATGCAAAATTTACGACCTCGGGAAGTTGAGGTACCAACTTACCCATCGAGGCTCACATAACTTTTGGCGTTTCATCTCCTAGGGTTAGGTTTTTGGATGTATAGGGTTTTGGCATTCATGAGTAATGTCAAAAAGGCCTCTGGAGCCTCATTGTAATCATTATGATTAGATGGATGTGCATAGCAGCCACATCTCTTCTTAGAGATAGCTACCACCATTCGAGAATGTTGTTTTCAATTCTGCAATTTTACAGTTTCAGCCTATTTTATTTATTCAATAGAAGTTATTTCTCACTGGATATCTGTTGTTGTTATTTTTATTTTTGTGTTATTGTATTTATTATGTTATTCATTTCATTCCACTCATAAATCTAGATCAATGGTATCGGAGCGGTATTCTCTTCATTTATTTTTCTCTATGCATGTCCCCGACAAGATCTAGGTACAAGAAGTTGGGACTCGAACAAGTCGAGCCTTTGCAAGATCGACCATGTCAATCCTGAAAAAAAAATCATGGGGGACGAGAAGAAATATGATGGGGCAGGAGATCCTTTTAAATTGTTGCTTGAGGAAGCCCTTGCATGACGAAGGAATGAAATGATGGATAACTTTGCACAGATCCTTCGGTGGATGCCCAAAAGAGACACATATTCATCAAGCGGCCATGCAACCCCCTTCAAGGTACAAGTAAGATATTCCATTATTTGAAGGACTGATAGATGTGGATGTTATATATAAATGGTTGAATCTCCTCAAAGGGTATTTTTTGGTCCACAATTTTTTCGACAGGTAAAAGATTACTTTTTCACTCCTCAAGGACGTACCCCATGTTAAGGACTATTGGGATACTTACTCTTAGCAAAGAGCCATAGAGGAATCTGCAATATTTGTGGTCACCCCTAAATGGGATTCCTTCAAGGATTCCATTAAAGAACAATACTACCCTATTGGAAGCTATGAGGACCAATAGATAAGATGGACCATGCTACGTCAAGAAAGGGACTAGAAAGTACCACATTTCACCAACATTTTCCATACCCTGCACACCAAATTGGGTATCAAAGAATCTGAACGACAAATGGTACTAAAATACCGCAGCTATATGCATAGATACATTCAAACAAAAATGGATTTTCTGGACATCACATCATTAGGTGCAGCTTATAGATATGTTGTCAAGATTGAGCATAAATTTAAGCAGAGGAGGAGAGATTTTGGATATGCAAACTCCTCACAGTTGAAGTAGGGGAAAGGCGCCCCCAACCCACAATACAAGGGACAAAGAAAATATGGCCACTATAAATAAAACCAGTCCAAGATGCAACCCAAGAAGGGTAATGAGAAGTCGAAGAAGGACATGGGAAAGTTGTGTGAATACCATAAAATCCCTTGGAAGAACACTGAATAATGTCTCTCCAAGAAGTCACTAGTGGTCGAGATAAAAGATTTCGATTCAGAGGCAAATTTAGAATCTAAATCGAATCTAGAAGGAGGGAAGCAGATTATCGATACCGAACCTAGCACCACTATCGCTACCACCAAAGTCCAGCCAAGTGAACCAGAAGAACCCGGGTAAGGGGAACGCCTATTTCACTCACAGATGTGGTTAAAGGGGGCTCCGCTTCATTTCATTGTCGATAGCAGAAGCCAGAAGAACCTGATCTCAACAGAATTCGTCAAGCAGCTAGACCTATCGATGACACCTCACCCACAACCCTACACCATCGGTTGGATTAGGCAAGGAAGAGATTCCATGTTAGCCAACAATGTCGCCTTCCCTACGACATCAAGCCCTTCAAAGACAAGGTATTGTGTGATATTGCTTCCCTTGAAATTTGTGATGTTATTTTAGGACAACCATATTTTTGGAAGCAACATGTTGTGTATGAATCTAGACCCTACAGTGTTATTATTACTTTGGTTAGAAAATTGTAGAGGATACCATAGGTATCACCGCCTACCATTATTTCTTTAATCTCTCCTATGCAATGCAGTAAGGTCATTTAAAATACTGGGAAGTTTGTCTTGTTTGTGATTTGTTCTCACAGTAAGAAGAAGGTCATCTCCACATCTGTGACCTCTACATGGAGCCTCTCTTTGCAGCAGAAGCAAGTGGACAAGATCGTGGAAGAGTACAGAGACATATTCTCCTCACCCACCAAGGTATTGACGCACTTCCAAGTCAAGCATCCAATTGATCTAACCCTCGATGCACCTCTACCTAATGGACCAGTATATTGTCGCCCATTGATTGAAAATGACAAAATCAAGTGTCAAATCCAAGAGTTTCTTCAAAAGGGGCACATCAAACCCAACTCCTCCCCTTGCAGAAGCCCGATTGTACTGGTGCAGAATAAATATGGGACCTGGCATCTCTGCATTGATTACAGAGCATTAAACAAAATCACAGTCAGGAACCGATACCCAATTCCCCAAATTGATGACCTTCTTAACCAACTCAAAGGGGAAAAGTTCTTCAACAAGATTGACCTAAAGTATGGCTACCACCAAGTTCCCATCGAATCGAATGATGTATGGAAGACAACATTCAAATCTAAAGAAGGTCTCTTCGAATGGTTGGTCGTTCCCTTTGGCTTACCAAATGCACCAACAACTTTCATGAGGTTGATGGATGATGTATTGAGACCCTTAACCAACTCTTTTGTGGTGGTATATCTAGATGACATCCTCATCTTCAACAGAACTTGGGAGGAGCACATGCAGCATATTCAGTAGGTTTTGAGCACTCTATGGCAACACAAGCTATACACCAACTTGGAAAAATGCTCCTTTGGCATGAACAAGGTCCAATATTTGGGCTACATTGTTGATGAGCATGGGGTACATGTGGATCCAGCTAAGATTCAATTCATCTGTGACTGGCCAACCCCGAACACACTAACTAAGCTTCAATGCTTATTGGGACTTGCCAAATTCTACTAACGGTTCGTGTTGGGATTCTCTCATATTGCATGGGCCCTCAACCAAGTGACCAAGGTTGGTGGCAGGGAAAAGTTCGCATGGGCGATGGCACAACAACGAGCATTTGATGATCTGAAGCATCGATTGTGCTCAGTTCCATTACTCTCCTTACCCAATATGAAACAACTGTTAGAGATTGAGGTTGATGCATCTGACTATGCTATAGGTGCAGTTCTCACTCAACACGGTCATCCAGTAGCATACCATAGTGAGATGCTCTCAGATATCATCTGGAAATACCCCACCTATGACAAGGAAATTTTTTTCATTGTACAAGTCTGTCGTCAATGGAAACATTACATTATAGGAAATGCGAAAATCATCCAAACTGATCACAAGTCTCTATAGTTCATACAGACACAAGGGAAGTTGAAAACCGACCTCCATCAAAAGTGGTCCACATACTTGCAGCAGTTCCATCTCAACATCAAGTATAATACAAGGATCACAAATCGTGTCATTGATTGCCTCAGTCGACCTACCATGGCTGCACTCACCACCATGCTCCATTCCTATGGGCATGAGGAATCCAAGTGACCCCAACTTTATCAACGATATCTTAACTTCGCCACCACCTATAAGCTCTTGGGTACATGCATTAATGTCACTAATTTTCACATTCGGGATGGACTTTTATACCATCTAGGCCACCTCTGTGTTCCTGCAAGAAAGCGTGAAAATATGATTTGGGAGGCTCACTACAGTCGGATGGCAGGACATTTTGGCATGGAGAAAACTGTGGTCGTTCTACAGAAACATTTTTATTGGCCAAAACTTCAACAGGACGTATGTAAGTATATCATATCTTGCACTGCCTATGCCATTTCCAATCCAGCCATCAAGAAGCAAGGACTATACACCCCTCTTCCTACTCTCGAGAGGCCTTGGGAATCCATCTCGATGGATTACATGTCTAGCCTTCTATCCACCAAGAAAGGAAATTATTGTGTATTTGTGGTGGTTGATCAGTTTTCGAAGATGTCCATTCTCACAGTCTGCAAGAAGAGCATCACAATGACAGATACTACCAATATCTTCTTCGAACGAGTGTGGTTCCATTTTGGGATACCATAGACCATCATCTCTGATAAGGAAAACAGGTTCCTTAGCACATTTTAGTCAAGTCTCTGGTCACTGTTGGACACCAAGCTCACTAAATCCATTGCCTTCCACCCTCAAACTAATGGCCAAATATAGGTCGTCAATCAGATGATTGTGCACATCCTGCACATATATAACTCTAAGCATTTGCGTACATTGGATGAGAGTATTCCCTATGTTCAACACAACTACAATAGGTCTCTCCATAGCTCCATCATCCATAGCCCATTTCAGGTGGGGCTGGGATTCCAACCTTTGGGTCCCAATGATGTTGCACTACCTCTTGCAATCACATAGACAAAATCTTCCCATTTTCAATATGAGGCTGAAAAATCCACCAAATTCATTGAGATAATTAAACACATCTGCCAACATTGTCCATGAGATTTTGTAGAAATCCAATGCTAAGTACAAGCAACGCCATGATCAACACCGGGTATCGCACAAGTTTCAGGTGGGAGACAAGGTATGGTTACATTTGTAGAAAGAATTCCTTAAAGGGCCCCATCGGAAGCTCTGTCCACTTCGCTATGGGCATTACACTATCACCAAGGTTGTGGGTGACAATGATTTTGAGCTCAACACTCCCCCCTTCCTTGGATTACACCCAGTGTTCAATGTGGAAATCCTCTGACCATATTTTCCACCATCATTGGACACCTCAGAGATCGCAAAACAGTTGACACCAACATATCTCAACCCAAACTGCATGGAACAGGCATCCACTGATCATATAGTGGACACACAAGTTAAGGACACTCACCAATAGAGGATCTAGCTTTATTGGGTTGTCAAGGAAAGGAAACTCCTGCACCAAGGCAAGTGGCTCACCCAGGGCCAAACTCAACAAAAAATTCCTCACCTAATGGGGGAACTCAATGCAATGGAGACCATTGCTTCCTAAGGGGGGAGGAATGATCCAGGTGGATATTAGTGTTCGCCCACCTATTCCAATTGGCTCATCTTGACAATTTTGATTCAACACGTTCTCCTTTAATTCCTTATAATTGTGGGTTCTACACTTTTGGGGCTATCTGAAGTGCTACACAGCTTCCAGGTGGATATTGGTGACCTCCCACCTAATCCAAATGGCTTATTTTGGAATTTTTCATGTCAGTACATCTTTTTGTACTTCCAAGGCCGTTTTGGGGCCCTAAATAGTGTTTTTTGGCTTTCCATGGTCAAACTGTAAACGAAGTTAGGGTTTGATAGCATAGTGTGTATTTATTAAAAATTCCTTTCCAACGGGCTATCACGCACCTGTCGTATGCAAAAGTTACGACCCCGGGAAGTTGAGGTACCAAGGGGCCCACATAACTTTTGGTGTTTCATCTCCTAGGGTTAGGTTTTTGGACGTCTAGGGTTTTGGAATTCATGAGTAATGTTAAAAAGGCCTTTGGAGCCTCATTGTAATCATTCTGCTCAAATGGATGCATGTAGTAGCCATATCTCTTCTCAAAGATAGCTACCACCATTCGAGCAAGTTGTTTTTAGTTCTGTAATTTTATAGTTTCAGCCTATTTTATTTATTCAATAGAATTTATTGTTCACTGGATATATGTTGTTGTTCTCTATATCTATGTTTTATTGTATTCAGTCTGTTATTCATTTCATTCCGCTCATAAATTCGGATCATGGTCTTGAGTTTGAGGTTTATGCACATGTAAAAACTATAAACTCTTCTCACTTATGTGACTCATAATATTATTGCTTTTGCATAGGAATATTTAAACACTAAAGAATACATTAAATTCTTTTCACATGCATCAAATGTACATGTCTTCGTCACAAGATATGATTTTCTTTGTTTGTGTTTCTTTTTCTCATGAACATTGCAACTTGTCCTAATTTCTTCCATTGAAGTCATGTGTATAAATATGGGCATGCTGATAAAATCTATATATCTATAAAAATATGTTTTTGAATTATAGTTGTAGGAAAATCTCTTAAATTTGTTTTTGAATTATAGTCCTAGGAAAATCTCATAAATTTGTTGGGGTTGAGGTTCATTTATGTTGTATATAGTATTTTATTTTGTTTCATTCATGCTCTCCTCATGCACTAGGGCACAAGTAAAATTGTGTTTGAAAGAAAAGTATCTTTCTTCTAGGCCTTATTGCATAACCACATAAATTATTTGCATCTAAGACACCTTTTCTTAGCAAATATGTTAGGTTATGATTACCACCATTTTCAAGAAGATATGGTGGCATTAGTGAGGGCTTCTTTTCTTACCCAAGTGTTGTTAGAAGTCTAACTTTCATGTCCTATTTTTTCTACAAATTTCAAACTCCTCCTTGTTAGGCAACATTGCTCTCACCTCTACTTCTTCTCCAAAAGAAACACACCACTATTTAGTCGAGGTAAATATTTTGTATGATTTTTTAAATCTCTTCATATACTAACATTTCAATGTAAATGATTATTTTTATGTTTTTCTAATAAACTATAATGTTTACAAGTTCTAGAATTGAAAAAATACTCTAATACCATGTTAAGCAATGAATAAATAAGATAGATACCATATAGAGAATATGTATTTATTATGAATAGAGTCATTTTACCAAGAGGCCCTTCTACAATCCACATGGGAAAAATGTGTCACATATTTCTTACATATTAATGTTCACATGAATTGAGTTAAGAAGTGGATTTTACAATCCAATATAAAAAAATACATATATTCCCCCTGGATGGGGTGATAGTGCGGGACACATGGCACTCGGAGGTGGCGCGAAATGGCCAGCATGGCAAGGGCCATGTGATTGAAGCGTGGCACACCCCATCGCCACCCCCATCCATTTAAATCCCACTTGCTTTTATCTAGGCACCATTACTCCTGGTGCATTTGGCCTGCTCCTGTTGTCCCCTCCATGGCTCAACTCGATGAACTAGCCATTACTCTGCGCATGCGACATCGCCTCCTTCTTCAACTGTGAAGTCATGCCTTATTCCATCCTCCCTCCTTTGATACGCTCCCCTGCAAATGGCTTCATATCCAACTCCTCCTTGTCTACTTGGGCCCTTCCCCCATGCT
>CBVK0100527692.1:0-11807 GCA_900067695.1 Picea abies | reverse complement strand
AGAGGTAGAGAGAGAGAATGAGGTTTATAGAGATGGGGAGAGAGAGGGTAGGTGTAGCGTCCCCGACCGTCATCTCACTGGTCAGGCAAATGATACTGTGCAGAAGCAACATTCTCATACGTATATATATGACATGAATTAAGTCATATTACACACATTTAACTAAACCAAACAAAGTAATCATATAATTACAACTAACATGCAGATTTAATGGGATTAACAGTAATTCATGATTACAGCGGAATACATGATAATATTGCAAGAATCACAGACATGCATATACTTATAAATGCAAGAATCACAGACATGCATATACTTATAAATTAAGTACAAAATTAACACTTATCTTTTATTATTGGTGTAATTCCACCAACCACGTGTAGGCCTTCCACGAACCTCCCAGCCTTAGACCATGCTTCTCATCATGCTTAGCAGTGGGTCACCCCCAAGATGGGACTAAGCTCCACCCAAGGCAAGTAATCCTAGTCTAGGTTGAGGTTACAGGGAAAACTGCACAGAATAACCGGAAGGATTCTTCCCAGGATGCCTTCTTACACCCACTACTCACAGACTCTCATTCCCCACATGCATGTTCCACCCGTGGGTATACACCTTCACAAGCACAGTCCATTAATGCTTCACCTCCCTCTCTGGGTCTCGGCAACAGGCCAGATTAGGAAGTCTTAGAGCTTCGTAGCTGGTGTTGGACTCTCTCTGGAAAAATACCACTTCCCAACAGACTCCTTCACCTGGAAATAGCTTCTCACGGGCCTGACAGACTGCCTCTTCAGCTAAGGGCCTTACAATCCGGTTCTTCAGCCCCTTCTGAGTCAATTCCTGCATGGTGATGATAACCAAAACATATCCCCACTCAAGAAAACAAAAAGCAACAACCTACAGATAGATCAGGTATGGATTCAACTCTGCAATGGCGGATAGACTGGGTTCTTGAACTCACAAGACGACTTTCCCCTCCTGACTAGTTCTCTCAACGGTGCATAGGTATGTTAAGAGAAGACATAGACCAATAACAAAATCAAACAGATGATGTTTTGGTCTTCAGGAAGACGTCTCGATTTTCTGGTTCTCAGAACTGTGTGAGGGTATCCGAAATCAGACACAAAGGATGATGGAATGAGGAGCGACCCCCTCCACGACTGACTTATGAAGTTTTTAACTGCATGTGCCTGGGTCGACACATGTCACCCATGAAGCTGCATGCACTCCATCAGCATGCGTTCCTCTCCAGGAACTTAGGACAAAACATATATTTCACATGGCTTTTGAAATAATATTAAAATATTATTCCCAAGGACTTAAGCCCCTAGGCTCAACACTTAGCCTCTCTTTCCAACCTTCCAGCCCCCAATCCCTTACCCACTCTGTGGAAGCTTAGTCCCCCATCACTCATTCATCATGGTCGATCTGCACGCAATGGTGTTTATATTTTTTATTAATGTTCTACATGATTATATATACAAAAGTAGGTTCCTAGCCTTAACACTTAGGCACTCTGGCCTAATAACACATAAGCCCACCAACTTATATAAACTTGGCTCACCAGCCTATAAAACATAATTACAATTCATAATGCAAGCTTTACACTTCATAGACATTATTTACAACAGGGCTCGACCTTGGGGACATTACAATCCTCTCCCCTTATTTTTACACTGTCCTTAGTGCAACTTTACACTGCTTCTGCAAGCTTTTCAAAAATTTCAAAAAGATGCGGGTACTCTGACCGCATAACATCTTCATGCTCCCATGTCACGTCCTCAGGACTGTACCAGGTCCACTGGACCTTTACAAGCTCTATAGCTCGATTCCGGAGCTGTTTTTTTTTCCTGTCCAATATGCACACATGATGCACTTGCAAGACACCTTCTTGTTCCACCTGAATCACATTCCAATCGATAACATGATTAGCATCTGGTATATATTTCTTAAGCAATGAAACATGAAACACATTATGTACAGTCATAGATGCAGGTAATGTAAACATATATGCAACTAGCCAAATTCTTTCCAGGATTTCAAATGGCCCACAAAATCTGGCTGCCAACTTGGCGCAACTTCCCAACTTTAGGGAACTCCTGTTAGGTTTCACTTTCAGGAAAACATGATCACCCACTCTGAACTCTCTGTGGGTTCTGTTCTTATCATCATAACTTTTCTGCCTGTCCTGGGAAACTTTCAATGTCTACTTAATTTTTATCATTTGGTCCTCCATCTCCTTGAGCAACTCTGGCCCAACTACTACTTTATCAGCTGGATTATCCCAACTCACTGGAGTATTGCACTTTCTTCCATAAAGTGCTTCAAATGGGCTCATCTTAAATGATGCATGATACCCATTGTTGTAGGTGAATTTTACCAAGTGCAGGTGGTCTTCCCATCTTGATGGTTTGTCCATCACATACATTCTTAGTATGTCTTCTATTACTCTATTCACCCTCTCTGTCTATCCATCAGACTCAGGATGATAAGCTGTACTAAAATTCAGATTCGTTCCGAATCCTTTCCATAAATTTGAGATGAATTTCGGGTCTCTGTCAAACACAATCATTTTAGGAATTTTGTGCAATCATGCCACTTCCTTTATGAAAATATCAGTAATGTTTGTTGCCTTGTGGGTAGTTTTCAGCGGAATAAAATGAGCATCTTTTGTAAGATTTTCCACCACTACCATGATTGAATCATGCAGCTTGGCTATTCTGGGAAATCTTGTAATAAAATCCATAGTTACTACTTCCCACTTCCACTCAGGAATGGGTAAAGGTTGCAGCAACCCTGCTGGGTGCCTATGCTCACCTTTAACTTTCTCGCACTCCATACATCTAGCAATGTATTCAACGATCTCTCTCTTCATACCAGGCCAAAAGTAATGGCTCTTGACCGCTGCTACTATTTTCCGATATCCAGGGTGCCCTGCATAAGGCACATTATGCATCTCCTGCAAAATCATCTGTTTCA
The DNA here is from genome assembly GCA_900067695.1 of Picea abies. NCBI lineage: Eukaryota > Viridiplantae > Streptophyta > Pinopsida > Pinales > Pinaceae > Picea > Picea abies. The sequence continues at coordinate 8,831 of CBVK0100527692.1, read as the reverse complement.
AGCACTGGACATTGGGTACAAAAATTTTGTTCTTGTACAACAGTATTCCATCTGTTTCCAATTTATAAATTTCCATCTTCTATGGCATCTTACCCTGCTGTAGCTTGGCTACCAATTCTCTGTACTATAGATCTACATTTGCAGCCTCCAGAATTATGCTTTTAATATCAGTTCGATACATGCTAATGGTTGTAGCATGTAATTCATGCACCCTCCTACTGAGTGCATCGACCACTTTATTCTCCTTTCCTTTGATATGCTTGATCTCAAAGTCGTACTCACACAGAAATTCCAGCCACCTACTTTGTCTAGCGTTTAAGGTTGGATGATCAAACAAATATTTCAGACCGTTATGGTCTTTTCTAAGTTCAAACCTCCTTCCCATGAGGTAATGTCTTCATTTCCTCAGAGCATAAACGATTGCTACCAACTCCAAATCGTGAGTGGCATAATTCTTTTCGTGCTCTTTCAGCTTCCTGGACTCATAACAAATTACAAATCCATTCTGACTGAGAAATCCTCCCAACCCTTCTTTACATGCATCTGTGCACACAACGAAATCCACATTTGGATCTGCAATTCTCAAGATTGGAGCACTGGTTAACAGCTGCTTCAATCGCTGGAAACTTTTCTCACACTCTTTAGTCCACTGGAACTTTTTCTCCTTCCTTTGCAAGGAAGTGATAGGGTGAGCTATCTTTGAGAACCTTGCATTAAACCTTCTTTAATAGCCCACTAGACCCATAAAGGATCTAACTTCTGCCACATTCTTTGGTGCTGACCATTCTCTGATGGCCTCAACCTTCTCAGGATCCACGACGACCCCTTCTTCTGAAATAATGTGCCCCAAGTAATGGATCTACCTTTGATGAAATGATCATTTAATCAACTTGGCATACAACTGGTGTTCTCTCAACACTTGTAGCACCATCCTCAGGTGTTGTTCATGCTCTTCCTCTGACTTGGAATACACCAAAATTTCATCCAGGAAGACTATGACAAACTTGTCTAGATAGTCCCTGAATACACCATTCATCAAGCACATAAAAACAACAGGTGCGTTCGACAGCCCAAACGGTACCACTGTGAACTCATAATGACCATACCTTGTTCTAAAGGCGGTCTTGTTGATTTCTTGATCCTTTATTCTTACCTGGTGATATCCTGATCTGAGATCTATCTTTGAAAATATTTTTTCACCTTTCAACTGATCGAAAGGATCATTGATCCTTGACAGAGGATACTTGTTCTTGACAGTTACTTTCTTCAACTGTCTGAAATCAATGCACAGCCTCAACGTCCCATCCTTCTTCTTCACAAACAGAACTAGGGCATCCCAAGGTGACATGCTTGGGCGAATGTACCCCTTCTTTAGAAGCTCTTCAAGCTGCAATTGCAGCTCTTTCATCTCTGGTGTACTCATTCTATAAGGAGCTTTGGACACTGGAGCTGCTCCAGGCATCAAATTTATAGAGAAATCGATATCTCTCTTCGGAGGTAGTCTGGTTACCTCCTGAAATACATCTTAAAACTCTATTAGTACCGCATGGTCTCCAATACTTGACACCTTATCCTTAGGCATTTCCCCCACATGGGCTGCAAATAATTGACAACCTTTTCTGTAGCACTTCTTCAGCTGCATTGCTGAGATTTCTCTAACAGTAATAGCTCTAGGAATTCCTTGGACTATTTTCCGATTCCCCTCCTCATCCAGGCATGTAAATTCCTTGTTACGACAGTCCAGGAGGGCATGGTGTTGGTCCAACCAGTCCATCCCAATTAAAAAGTCATAAGAGCCTAAAGGCAGAATATTCAATTCAGCCTTTGTGTTCATTCCCTTCATGTCCACCGGACAGGACTTAACCAACTCAGTGACTTTCCTCTTGGTTCCTGTAGCCAATTGCACTAACCAAGACTTTTCATGTTTGCTTCTTGATAAATGCAAACTTTCCACCACCCTAGGATCTACATAACTATGGCTAGCCCTTGAATCAATTAAAGTAATAAATGGTTGGTTGTTAATCATACCTTCCACTTCAATCATGTGTGATTGAAATTCATCTTTCTTGTTGTCCAGGACTGCATAGATCCTTGGAATTCTACTGCCCATGTCCTCCACTGTGAACATTATGGACAGCTCTTGCTTTGCCATTTTTATGGGGACAATCTCTGTACTTGTGGTTCTCTTTACATCCCCAACACTGAATGGGCGTCTGTCTCAGACTTTGTTCTCCCACTTCATCCATTCTCGACTCTCTAAACGGTGGATGTCCTTGAGGACTTTTTCTAAAAAAGGGAGGTTTGTTTCCCTTCTGCCTCTGTTCTTTCTTAAACTTTTTTTGGTCATCCCAAGCCTTCCGAAAGGTAGGCTTTTCTCTTTGTTGTTCATATAAGCATTTCACTCTTCTTATTGTTTCTTCCATAGTATTAGGATCATCATATTGAATCTTGTCACCAATGGGAGGTGGTAGTCCACTCAGATACCTCTGAATCTTAACAACCTCATCTTTGATGAATGGAACATGCTTCAGTAATTCCAAAAACCTTCGTTCATATTCATCAATGGTCATGCTGCCCAGCTTGAGTTCGAAGAAATCCTTCATCTTTCTGTCATAGTATCTTTTAGTTAGGTATTTCCTCTCGAAATACCTCTTGAATTCATTCCATGTGATATCTTTCTCTCTAACGTGATGCACCTGCACAAGTTGATCCCACCACATGGATGCTTTTCCTTTTAGTTGATATATCACAATTCTTCCTTCTGCCTGAGAGGAATAATTCTCTAGTTGGAAATATTTCTTCATGCCAAGCAACCATGTTTCGGCATCTTCCTCCTTCTTATGTTCTCCATTAAACGTAGGAGGCTTAATCTTGTTCATCTCCCCTTTCAATTCATCCACTCCAGATCTTCGGTGTTTTCTAGTAGGGGATGGGCTTGAACTACTGTGTGCTTCCTTACCAGAATGCTTTGGGGAGCAACGATGATGTCTGCTACCACTCCTCGATCTTATTTTTCTCTCAAGGGTCCTGCAACTCCCTGTTTTTCTTGTGCCACTATCATTTTCCAATTTCCTTTCTATTCTTTCTAGGTTCTTCAACATATTTAAGTTGAATTCACCCTGTTGATCCCTGATCCTCATGAGCTTTCAGCTATCATCTCGGAGATCCTGGGCTTCTCTCTGCAATATTTCGATGTTTTTCATCATATGTCCTTCCTTATCCATCTCTTTTCCATGCCCATTAGAGTTCAATCCTTCGACTCTCAAGTTGGCATCCCTTCCTTCTCTTTCGTTCTCTGAATTGAAGGAAATCAACACCTCTTCCATTTCTATACTCGGCGTCGATTTTCAACTGTCCTGACACTCGTTGAACTCTGCACACACAACGTGCAGTCAATCGAAGTTTTTCAGGCCTTAACCACTTAATAAAATTACAACATTCATAAACCAACGCGAATAAGAAAACGTTTTGATTCCATGAATTTTCTAAGCTCTGTTTGGCTCTGTAAATTTTGAATGATAGCTCCCTCTTTCTTAGTCCCTAACCCATGCGATCATGGGTCATGACCAAACGCTATACCACTAGGTGCTACCTAAATTTTCAGCCTTCGAAATTTTTTAAGGAACATAGAACTATCTTCCGGAGTTTCAATTACTAAATTCACGAAATTGGGTGGATCAATGGTCCATGTTTACTCATCCTCCAAAGGATGAAATCCACTATGGTCTTTCCATCATCAAACTTTTTGGGATTTCTGGATTTCAGGGCTTCAGGGTTTCGGGTTTCAGGGTTTTGGTCCCGGAGGTTCTCGCACTTGCTTCCCTCTCCAACTCTCGACTCCCGAACTTTCGACCTCTCTCCCCCTGGGCCCATAGCACAACTGTTGCTAACCATAGTGGTGACATGCGGTGTACTTAAGAAGGTTCACGTTACCTTCAATGACATCATCAGGTCCCACCATGCTCACTTTTATTTTTGACCCATTGGCATGTGGTACACACCCATGTGTACACTTCCGTCTCAGTGATGTCAACTCGACCCACTACTTCTTCTCTTCGATATTTCATGATTTTGGGCTTCGGGAGTTTTTGCATCAGCACAATCCACTTCTCCTGACAGTTGAACTCCCGAAATGCCGAAATTCTTCCTGGACAATTAACGGTCTAGATCTCTCCTTGATCAATGTTTGTGATCTAATCGCGAATTCACATTTTCCGTGAATTCTCATGAACTTTCCCTTTGACCTTTTCAATTCACGAGTCAGCGAAAGGTTGATCGCTCTCCATGCATCCTTTCTGATGGATGGTCCTGACGAATTCTTGATTTCGCGTATCGTGATTTCCACACTCGTGTGCAACTCCAAAGGGTTTTAAGCCTTGTGCACGTTCTCCAGGTCTAACGATCGTGAGGGTTCTCCTTTCCTCTCGAATAGATCCAATGGCTCCAACACTTCTAGTGTGGAGTTCTCTCTCTCCATGGTTAATTACCATGCCGACTATAGTTTAATCCGTCACTACTCCTCCTGAGTTTCTTAAAACAACCAAGTAACTCCTTGGCCCTCAAATACATTTTGAGGTCTGAAATTAGTCCTCCAGACACAATTTCTTCTCAAAACCTCGGTCCAAAGACCACTTATCTGGCCCATCCAGGCTCAATGTTGAAACTAGGCTCTGATACCAAACTGTAATGCTCCCCCGGCCTTACATCCCACTTTGTCGGGCAAACGCTACTATGTGGAACAACATCATTCTCATACTTAATTAATAACATGCATTTAAGTCATATTAAACACATTTAACTCAGAGTAAGCACGAGATTACTACTAACATAAATAATCCTTGTCATTAACAATAATCCATATGCACAACAAAATACATGATACATATAAGCATCACAGGCATGCAAAACATAATATTAAGCATAAGTTGATACTTATCTTTGAAAACGTGGTAATTCCACCAACCACGTGCAGGCCTTCCACGAACCTCCCAGCCTTAGACGATGCTACTCATCACTCTCAGCAGTGGGTCTCTCCCGAGCTGGGACTAAGTTTTATCGGACAAATTGGTAGGTGCAGACACTAACCGATCTCCCTAGATCCACCTAGATCTAGAACAAAACACACCAAAACATGACGCTTTCCTTATGTTTTAAATATTGAATTTACTAACTAAAGAGAGATAGGTGACATACCATTTAAATGTCGCTTCCTCTCGCTGTCGCCATCCTAGCTCCATTCCAACACTCATACAATGATGATTCTGCAAAAGAATGCAACCAACCAAAGTGATAGTAATAGCATAAACTCAATATAAACCTATGTATGTGATCAATGAATCATATAATAAAACACAACAAGCTTTATAGGAAAGAATCATATTACTGTATCATATTAAAAGTGAAAGAGAGATTACAACCATGGCCTTGATGTTGTAAGGTCCCTTCCAACTGTCCTTCGTTCCCCACACACTTTCACTCCAAGAATTTTGAGCGCAAAGATATGATGATATTCACAATCTATCTTGACAAAGGATAAACTCAAAACCACTCTAACCAAGCTAATAATTCCAATCCAAATCCAACTTAGCCCAATCCAAGATCCAAAGCTAAATTTCTCCATGAGAGCTCGTCTCCTTTTATAAGTTGAAGAGGATAAGGTGAGGAGGTTAGGATTATCCCACTAAATCATGAAAGCGAGTAAGATCCAAACCATTCGGATGCCACCTCACCATGGAAGTTTCTCCTTCTAGAATATTCGAGAAAACGCTTGTTTTTCCCACGTGTAAGCATTCTTGCACCCTGCCTATAGAGCAACTTGCGAACCTCTCACAACCCAGCTATGGTGCAACCTGCAAGAATCAGGCATTCTCGCACCCTGCCTATATAGCAACCTGCAAACTTCCCTTTTTATAGGGTTTTTACAGAGGAAAATGCAACTTCTTTTCTCAAGAAAAGTTCTTCTCCCTTCTCTCTTTCGTAACTCAGGCCACTGACCCTTCTGAAGGAAACAGATAGGTTTACATCATTAATGGTCATAGGGATGACGAAAATAATGTGTAACACTAAGCTCCACCCAAGGCAAGGAATCCTAGTCTAGGCTGAGGTTACAGGAAAAACTACACAGAATAACTGGAAGGATTCTTCCTAGGATGCCTTCTTACACCCACTACTAACAAACTCTCATTCCCCACGTGTTTGTTCCACCCAGGAGTATACACCTTCACAAGCATAGTCCATCAATGCTTCACCTCCCTATATGGGCCTCGGCAACAGGCCGGATCAAGAATTCTTGGAGCTTTGAAGCTGGTGCTGGACTCTCTCTGGGAGAAAACCACTTCCCAGCAGACTCTCTCACCTGGAGGGAGTTGCTCACAGGCTTGACAGATTTCCTCTTCAACCGCAACCACCTTCCTCACCTGGAGAGAACGATACACACAGGCCAGACAACCTGTTTCCTTCAACTTGATTTCCAACACAGTTGGGCAACCCCAAGGCTCCACAAGAACATACAATGGTCCACAAGCCACACGCAGTCAAGCACTGTGTGACCACAACAGTCCACTAGAAACATAGACATGGGATTCCCAAAAATTGGTGACAAATAGATGCTACAACATAACAAGGCTCAAGAATTATGGGGCTTTTGGTTTTCCCCAACCAACAATACAGGACAGACTCACGGCTCAGGTTTCGGGGATGCGTGAGGGTGTACAAAGATCGAAGAGACTTAACGATTTAGGTAAGGATTCCCTAAAACAAACACAAAAATAGAGGTTGATTCTGGACACTCGCGAGTTCAGACGAAGGATTGGGAATGGGAGGTCAAACACAAACTCGACGGTTTTGACAGAGGGTGTACCGGCTCCTCCAGAAATCAACACAGGCCTTTTTTGGTTTTCCCTGAGTTGTATGAGGGTATTCCTGCAGAGGTCATACGGGATTCCCGGTTCAAACAGTCAATGGAAGAATGTAGGAGGAACCCCCCTCATGGCTCAACTCAATAGTTTTAACTGCATGTGCCTAGGTTGACACTTGTCACCCATGAAGCTTGTTCCTTCCCATTTGGAAGTCACTCGTCCTTCCAAAGAACTTAGGATAAAACATCACATTTCACATGGCTTTTGGAATAATATTAAAATATTATTCCCAAGGACTTAATCCCCTAGGCTTAGCACTTAGCCTCTCTTTCCCACCTTCCAGCCCCCAATTCCTTACATAATCTGTGGAAGCTCAGTCCCCCATCACTCATTCATCATGGTCGGTCTGCATGCAACGGTGTTTATATTTTTATTAATTTTCTGAATGATTACATATACAAAAGCAGGCTCTCGGCCTTAACACTTAGGCTCTCCGGTCTAATAACACATAAGCCTACCGACTTATATAAACTTGGCTTACCAGCCTATAAAACATAATTACAATTCATAATGCAAGATTTACACTTCATAGACATGATTTACAATAGGGCTCGGCCTTGGGGACATTACAAGGCAAGTGAAGAAAGTTGAGACTCCCAAAGCGCGGAGTCCCAAAGTGGATCTCAATTATTGATCGTGAAATAGGATGAGGACCGCTGATCTGGTCCTAGCTGAAAGTTCTTAAGTCTCAGAGCTCTAGACAAGCATTTTTTCAGCTAAGAGAAGGGTCATGGTCATGGTCATATGGATATTGAGAGCTGAGGGAAGGAGGGATAAGGGTCGAATTGGTTGTCTTCGAGACAAAAAAGTGCTAAGGAAGGATTTAGTTGCGGTTTGTAGTTGTGGTCACCTGGGAAGGTGGTTTGAAGGAAGCACCTGCGCAGGATGAAATTTTGTGTTAGCCAAGGATAACATGACACTTTTATTTTCGGAGAATGGGGATATGATCTCCATGAACAAAAAAAATAAAGAGACTTGTAGCATGGTTTGGCAATTTTGTTGATCATATGCATAATTCTAACAAAATGGTCGCTTGCGTATTTTGCTGAATTAAGGGGTTTAAACACATCAACTCAGGATGCGTATTGAGGAAATGGAAGAAGGCGAGGAAACCTCCAGTCATGATAAGGAGGCTGAAGGCCAGAATACCAGAGTTGGTAATGCAGAGACAGAGTCCAATGTGTTGGTTGTGGAGCTTGATTATCTTCCTGATTCAGAGGTCCTTGCTTTCAGTCGTGTTTATACCCCATGAAGACTTTACACCCCATAACTATGTACACTCTTCCACGCAGGGGAGTGCAGAGGGGCGGTACTCCCTTTGCGGGGTCCAAGGGGGGCTATCCCCCCAGCTGGGGGGTTCAGAGGCAAGCGTGCCCTCGGTGGGGGTTCAGGGGTGAAGTCCCTGAAGGAAAAATTCCCTTGTAAATGTATATCGTAATTTCATTGTAAATATGGACCGTTCATTATAAGGTTACAGATCTAACAGTAGAAATTATGTTAGGGTTTTTTTCCCTAGAAGGCAACCCTCTGTTATGAGGGAAATGTATTGCGGCTATGCATTATGGCGAGTATTATATTCTAAGAGAGGAGACTGTGAGAGAAATAAGAGGAAGTTATAACGGGTCTTTCTGTAGGTTGTATCCCTTCATTTGCTCGATAATAATAAAAGAAGGACCTAGCAATTTCTTTGGTGGACGTAGCCCACACTGGGTGAACCACATAAATCTGTCTCTATTGTATTTTGTATCTTTTGTGTTTTGTTTCCGCATTCGTTTTATTTTATTTCTCCGCGGTCCTGTTTTTCTAACAGCTGGTATCAGAGTGAAAGGTAACTCACAGGCAAAGAGGGTTTCTGGTTCGAGTGGGAGCAATGTCAGAAGATGGAAAGTTTAGGGTCGAGAAATTTAATGGCCA
>CBVK0100527691.1:0-11807 GCA_900067695.1 Picea abies | reverse complement strand
AAATTGCCAAAAACATGTTTTGGGCCAGTTGGAGAAGGTGGGTGGCCACCGATATCCACTTGGATCAATCCTCCCTCCTTAGGAAGAAATGGTATCCATTGCATTGAGTTCCTGAGGGAGAGGGGAAAGCAATTACTGAATCTGAATCTTGGTGATTTGCTTGCCTTGCTGGAGAAGTGGTGTTGCTTAGCTTGTTGAAGGCTATCAAGAACCTTTGGTTGGAAGGTTTGGACCTTTTTAACTAGTCTGGCTATTTTAAATGACTATGTGCAGAAGGAATCTTTATGCTTTGTTGCAACCTTATTGACCTGCTTCCGTTGGATAGAAGGTGCCTGGGCCGAAGCTATGGTGGTTGTAGTATCCTTCTATTCACCTTTTGAACAGATTGTCAAGAAGCTAAATTTTGTAGTATGAGATACTACCTTGTGGCACTATTTAGGTGGGGCAGTAGTTGGAACTACCTCTAGTATTATGTAGAGATGACCTCCCAAAGTAACAATGACACTACAGGGTCGAGACTCATAAATAGCATGGTTCTTCCACATATATGGCTAGCCCAAGAGAACATCACAAACATCCAGTGGGGAAACATCACATAATACCTCATCCTTGAAGGGCTAGATGCCGTATGACAATTGACACTACTAGCTAACATGAAGATCTCGTCCTTAGGGAAGCCACCCGATGTTGTATGGTTGCAGGTGTGGTGTTGTCAACAATCCCAACTATTTGACAACCTCTGTTGAGATGAGGTTCTTCTGGCTTCCGCTATCAACAATAAAATGCAATGGGGTCCCCTTCACCCACATTTGTGAATGAAAAAGGTGCTCCCCCTCTTTAGGATCTGTTGGTTCTTCTGTTTGAATTGTTGCATTCGTGACAATAGCAGTGGGGTCTGTGTCGATGATCTATCTTTTACCATTATTTTCAGAATCAGATTCTAAATCAGGGTTCGGCTCCTTGTCTTTGATCTCGGCCACCATTGATTTTTTTGAGCGACATTCATCGATGTTGTGCCAGGGGATTTTGTGGAAATCACACCATTTCCCAGTGTCCTTCTTTGTCTTCCCATGACCCTTATTTTCCTGTGGCTTGGACTAGTTTTCGGGAGACTGTTTGTTAGGGTTGTCTTTTTCATACTTTGGTTGTTGCAGATTTGTAGACCTGAATTTTCGTTTGTTCTAGTGCTTAAATTTCTTCTCTATTTTAACAACATATCGATAAGCAACAACGAGTGATGAGATGTCTAGAAAATCCATTTCAGTTTAGATGTATTTGTGTAGAGCCCCACAGTATTTCAAAACCAAATGTCGTTCAGATTATTTGATACCCATCTTGGTGCACAAGGTATGGAAGGTATTTGTGAACTCTGAAACTACTTGGCCCCTCTCTTGCCGTAGTGTGGTCCATCTCATGCATTGGTCCTCATAGTTGCCAACAAGGTAGTATTGTTCCTTTACCGCATCCACAAAAAAATCCCAACTGGGCTCAGCCCCATATATTCCAAACTCCTCTATGGAACTTTGCTCCCAGTAAGTTTCCCACTAATGTTTGACATGGGGGAGAGACTTAAGGAGTGCGAAGGTGATCTTTTCCTTGTCGGAAAAATTATGAACAGAGAAATAACCTTCTAGTAGATTTAACCATTTATCTAGGGAATCTGCATCTATTTGACCTTCAAATACGAGAATATCAAAATTAACCTGTACCTTGAAAGGCGAGGTGCCTCCAAAGTGGTCACTTGATGAATATGCACCTGATGCTATCGGGAGGCATTGAAGGATGTGGGAAAAATTCTCCATCATTTCGTCCCTCTGTCGCATGAGAGCTTGCTCAAGCAAGAGACTAATAGGATCATCTGCTCCGTCATTTTTGTTTTCTTCTGCCATTGAGGGTTTCTTGGGTGTGCGAGAGAGATTTTCCTCAAGAGAGACAAGATCAAGACCCAACTTTATATACTTAGACCTTGTCAGGGACATGCACTGAAAATGATCAAGAGCAACCTGCTCTGATACCACTGATACGGATTATTTTTGGAAAAAAATGAGAACGGAGATATAATAAAGAAATCCACAGAGATATTGTAGATATTCAATAATATAACATAAATGTATCATAGATGCAACCATAAACACAGATATACAGTAATACACAATTTCTATTAATCAAAGAAATGTACATAGACTGTAAAAATACAAAGTGAAAGACTCGCTAGCATGGTGGCAACTTATCTCTGAGAAGAGATGTGATGGCTACTTGCATTCGCAAGAAGATGATTATTACAATGAGCCTCTAAGGGCCTTTTTAACATAAGTAAAATCCAAAACCCTAACCCCGGAAGATGAAAAGCCAAAAGGTTTGTGGGCCCCAATGGGGGTAGTTGATACGTCCACTTCCCAGGGGCATAACTTTTGCATACGATCTCCGTTTGGGGCGCTCAATAGCTCATTGGAAATATCTATCCGAGAAATACAAATTTAGGGTGAGAAACATCAATCTACAATCCATGTTTCTCCCCGTTTTCTCAAAAACATCGTTTAGGGCCTCAAAATGGCCCTGAAAGTTAAAAACTGCTAAAAATAGTAAATTGCCAAAATTGCCAAAAACATGTTTTGGGCCAGTTGGAGAAGGTGGGTGGCCACCAATATCCACCTAGATCAATATACCCACGATTATGTGTGGGAGCTTGCAACAGGGTGTAAGTCCGTTAAGTAGGTCGTCAACGTAACTTTTCCACCCGCTCTATCTCAACGCCTTCTCACTTTTTTCCCATGATGTTGGATTTCATCACCAACTAGTGTGGTCGTTGTGAGAAGGTTTTGTTTGCTTGATTGCTTACTAGATTTTTAGCGTGTGTTTTTTGTTTTCCGTAGTGGAATCTAGGTTGGATTTTTATTTTTAATGGCGTCAGTTCTTGAAATGACCAATGAAGGAACCCCTTTTCCCGGGGAACCTTTTGTTTTTCCTTCTTATGGAAACATTGGTCCTCCTCACATCACTACTTTGAGCCTTCCAAGTCTCATAATTGGATTTCCAGTGTGGTTTTTTTCCACTCAGGTAATCCCAAATGCAGTAAGTGCTTCGGTCATAAACACTTTCCCCCAAGAACATCAACCTCATGTTGATCCTTCACCTTCTTCACTAGTAAGACCTTCTTCACCTTCTTCACTTGCAAGGTCTTCTTCCATTTCATCCTCTTCGCCGAGTGAAAACTCTCAAGCTAGTAACTTGATGAATAAGAAGAAGAAGAAAAGGAAGAATAAGAAGAAGAAAAATAAGCAAAGATCCACACCTCCAACCACTACCAGATGTGTTGGAAAGAAACCAGTTACTGTTGATCGTGCTGGGAGTGTTGGTGATGTCAAGATCACCCAAACAACCCATAAGCCCAAGTACCCTTGCGAGATTTGTAAGGGTAGCCATCTTCTTAAGGATTTCCCAGGTCTATCCAAGGTTATAGAATCATGGTCTACACACCCTCGCCAACCCATGTCGTTAGCCTCTGAACAACATGTTGATGACCTCCTGTCAACTAGTCACAATATAGTTGGGAAGAAGAAAAGTCGAGCCAAGTTCCCGTGTATGTTATGAAAAGGGAGTAATCTAACTCACGTTTTCCCTCATATGGAACAAGCCTCAAAATTCCTGCAAGACATGCCTGTTTCACAGCCTCAACATCCAGTTGCTTATCGCAAGCTTACTCTTGACCCCCCTATAGTTGATGGAATGATCACTCTGGTCCCTTCACCGGTCAATCCGGTTGATCATGTCGTCAATCTAGTCAAGTCCTTAGTTGAACCAGTTGACAAAGTGGTTGATCCAATACCATCCTTGGTCAATCTCACTCTCCCCTCAGAGAGTGAAACTAAAGAGGTCGATCTGATCCCATCCTCGGTCAATCCCACTCTCCCGTTAGAGAGTGAAACCCAAGCAGTCGATCCATTTCCACCTATCGACCCCATTCTCCCCTTGGAGAATGAAACCCAAGTGGTTAATCTAATCTCTCCATTAGTCAATCCTACTCTCCCGCTAGACAGTAAACCCGATACTGCCCATGTTTTTCTTGTTGATACAGAATCTACCATGTCGGTGGGTATTCCTCCTTCTCCTGTGGAACCCCCTCCAAGTAATGAGGCCATCTGTTTTGATTGGGGTGTGCTAACTAGACCTCGTCTTCCCTCTCACATTCCTTTCCAGATTATAGTATAGGTTTGTGGTCGAGACGTTCCTTGGACACTGATAGATGAAGGTGTGTCCATTAGTATTTTGTCCTCTTTTTCTTGGCAAGCTTTGGGTTTTCATCAGCTTGTGCCGGTTACGTAGAATCTGTTAGCTTTTAACAGAAGAACTAGTCAACCTTTTGGGACCCTTCCTCAGTTTCCTGTAACTTTGGGAGGGAAAACTATCTTCATTGACGTCATGATGGTCCAAGACCACTTGGATTTCACTTTACTCCTTGGGTGATATTATGTGTATGCCATGAAAGCTATTTTGTCTACTCTTTTTCGTGTGATATATTTCCATCACAATGGATGAGTTGTGACTATTGATCAACTTTCATTCATTAACCCTGATTGGATTGCCTCCCTAAATGGTTTTTATAGGCAGACAGTATCACCCCCGCCATAGGTAAATTATGTGGCATTGTCACCCATGGCTTCAACTTCTAACGACTTAGATCCAGTAGTTGACATGGTGATCTCTTCGATAGGGTCTTTAGAGCCTAATCTCCTTACCTCTGTCGCAACCCTCGACATCTGTTCCTTCCATCTAGTGAAGATCTCTTAGAAGCCATGACCAAGTTTTGTCCCTTGACATGGTATCCTTCCGGAGCATTGTCCTCTTGGAATCCATGATCAGGAAGAGAGCCGAGGATAGTTTTTGCGTCTCTAAGGCAACCTCGTTAAAAAATGAAACAGAGGTCTTTGAGAATGATTTTTTGATTTCAAGCTCGTTAAAAAATGAAACCACTTATGAGGATAGTTTTTTCGTCTCAGTGACAACCTCGTTAAAAAATGAAGCAAAGGTCTGGGGATTGAACCTGGATTCATGAGCATAGTTGTTATTCATGTGTCAAGCTCATTTAAAAATGAAACAGATTGTTCCCCCTCTTTGTTTGATTCAAGTCCCTCGTCTAGTACTTGAAGCTTCATTTCATTCGCATTTGCATTTGGATGAAACTAAGCTTGGGGGGCATTTGGCTACGGCCTCTAGAATTCATGATGAAGCTAAGATATTAGCTTCTTAAGCTGGGGGCTAAGTACCAACCATCCCTGTGTTATGCGTTGGGAAGTCGCAAGCATAGTTTTCTATGGTTCAAGCTTGTGTAAAAATGAAACCACTTAACTCAAGCATAGTTTCCTCTAGTTCAAGTTTGCGTAAAAATGAAACCAGGTCCAAGCATAGTTTTGTTTTGTTTTAAAGCTTGCATAAAAATGAAAACAATCTTGAGATTAGTCTTTGCTCTTTCTCATGCTCGTAAATACATGAGAATAAGTTACCGATCTTAGTATTTTTTCTTTCCCGTGCTCTTAAATCAATGAGAATGTAACCAAGTATACTTTTATCACTTTTTCGAACTCATAAAGGTTATACGAAAAAGGAACCCCCTGGAGTTTCCTTTAAGCTCTTTTTAGACTCTCTAAACATGAAAAGATTGTTGAGTGACCTTGTTCTCTTCACATTCATTAAAGTATTTGAAGAAAACATATGTTGAGAGATAGTTTATCTCTTTTTCAGTCTCATCAGACTACTTTATGAAAAAGGAACAGAGAGAGTTCTCTTTAAGTGTTTTTCAGACTCTCTAAACATGAAAAACCCCCGAGTTTTCTTTCTTTCGACTTGTTAAACAAACATCGAAAGGCCCATATGGGACTGAACCACTCCTTCTTAGGGTTCGTTAAACATGCTCCGAGGGACTTGTCCGAAGGATGAGCTTAAATTGACAAGCATTTGTTATCCTCCTCAAGCTTGCGTAAAAATAAAGAGGTACTTGCTAGAAATGGTGGGGGAAAAATTGGGAAAGAAATGTGTCTAAACCTATATTCCATGGAAGAGTCACCTTTGAACATGACACCCTTTCAATCTCTTTGTTTCTAGGTTGGAAAACCCACTCTTCTCTCAGTCATACTCCTTTATAAGATTGCAAATTGGTTTGTGATCCCTATTGTTGAGTTAGTATTTTCCAAGACCGTTGTTGTGTTGTCAATATGTTCAAAGAGAAGTTCAACCCAGAAAGCCTTATATTGCATCAGCCATTTATGTAGTCTTTAATCCTTCTGTTGCGTCGACCATCCCTGAGTCAGTCCTGAATCACTTGTTACTCTGATCTACATCAAATCTTGTTACTTGTTTTGTGTCATTGATGTGGGATACATTAAGGCCCTCCTTTGATGAGTCTTTTCCCGTCGACTTCAACTCATTATCTAGGAATTAGACCTAGAAACCAATTGGTACCTTGGAACTTGCATGCCTCAATGGTAGGTTTCCTCTCTTTCGACAATCGGTTTTAATTATTGACCCTTGATCGGGATATTCCACCGAGTGTTCGACTTCAGCTCATCAACTCACATTCGTTGGATTATACTAGAGCACCTTGGGAGTCATTGACATTAATGGTGATTTCCCTCGCACTTGTTAACGGTTCTCATCATTGACCGATAATCAAGTGGTTTCTACCATGTTCGACTTCAACACATGTATTCACATGGTTAGATTCATACATCGAGTGGTGGAGATGAAGACCTTGTATATTTTCTAACAGATCCAGGCTGCATTGGAGTATATTCAGTGTACTTTTACATAGATCCACATTGTATGTTTGGTGGCTATGCTCAAATTGGTGACTCCCTAGTAGATTCACCAATCTAGTTATTGGATAAATCGGTAGGTGCAAACACTAATTGATCTCCCTAGATCCACCTATATCTAGAACAAAACACACCAGAACATGATGCTTTCCTTAATTTTTAGATAATGAATTTACTAACTAAAGAGGGATAGGTGACATACCGTTTAAACACCGTTTCCTCTCACCATCACCATCCTAGCTTCATTCCAACACTCATACAATGTTGAACCTGCAAAAGAATGCAACCAACCAAAGTCATAGTAATAGCATAAACTCAATATAAACCTATGCATGTGATCAAGGAATCATACAATAAAACACAACAAGATTTATAGGAAAGAATCATATTACTGTATCATATTAAATTTGAAAGAGAGATTACAACCACGGCCTTGATGTCGTAAGGTCCCTTCTATCTTTTCTTCATTCCCCATACACTTCCACTCCAAGAATTATGAGAGCATAGATATGATAATATTCACAATCTATCTTGAAAAAATGGCTCATCTAGCCAAGCTAACAATCTCCAGAGCTCAATCCAATCCAAGATCCAAAAATAAAAGCTAACTTTCTCCATGAGAGCCCCTCTCCTTTTATAATTTGAAGAGGATAAGGTGATGGGGTTAGGATGATCCCACTAAATCATGAAAGCGAGTAAGATCCAAACCATTTGGATGCCACCTCACCATGGAAATTTCTTCTTCTAGAAGCATCGAGAATATGCTTTCTTTTCCCATGTATGAGCATTTCTGCACCCTGTCTATATAGCAACCTGCAAACACTTCGCGACCTAGCTATGGTGCAGCCTACAAAAATCAGGCATTTTCTCACCCTAGCTATAGTGCAGCATGCGAAAATCCTCTTTAATAGGGTTTTTACAAAGGGAAATGCAACTTCTTTTCTTAAGAAAAATTCTTCTCCCTTCCTTCTTCAGAAACTCAGGCTACTGACCCCTCTGAAGGTAACAAATAGGTTTACATCATTAACGGTCATAGGGATGATGAAAATAATGTGTAACAATAGATAGATTGTCTGAAGATATTCCCTCAAATCCTCCCAATTCTCCAATTCATTTCCCACAGAAAATATTACCCCTTACCACAGTTTATCACCCACAATGTATGAACATTTGGTTTATGTCAAGAGATCCATCACGCCTTGTATGCGATATCTCCTCTACATCTTCGCCACTTGGGGACAATCACACTTTGACAATCGCCCGTGTCACCTCCCCAGATCCCCTGTATTCTCTCATTTTCCACTGTGACGAAGATATCCTGGAAGAAATCACTACCCCTGATTTCCCATGGAATGCACTCCATCACCGAGAATTTTTTCTCTCACAAGAAGCCTTTGACCCTCCTAGCCAAGCCTCCATATGTGCAATTGAAACCAAGTATTTTATTCCTTTGGGGCATATAGACTAGTTCAAAAACCCTATTCTTGCCCGAGATTCTTTTGAAGAAGGAAACATGGCCAATATCTCCCCCACCATCAAAATAGACATTTCCATCAAACCAGGAATCGTAGAAGAAATCACCATTGGCATCACATGCTCCCATGAGGAACTCACAACTTACAAAGCTCTCTTTCAGGAATACCAAGATATTTTTTTCTAGTCATATACATAGATGTCTGACCTCAATCCTTCTATAGTTGAACATTGCATTGATACATGGCCATATGTCGCCCCAGTCTATAAAAAGAAGCGCCCACTTCACCCATCCAAAGATGCAGCTATAAAAGTTGAAATTGACAAGTTACGTGTTGTTGGGTTCATTTACCCCATTGTGTATACCTCATGGGTTTCCAACACCATCCCCGTTAACAAAAAAATAGGGCATTATTCACGTCTGCATCGAATTTCACAATCTCAACCATGCTTGTCCCAAAGACAACTTTCCAACCCCTTTCATTGATGATTGTGCGGACCACGACAAATTTTCCTTCATGGATGGGTTCTTGAGCTACAATAAAATCCAAATCCATCTAGCACATTAGTATAAAACCTCTTTTACTACCCCATGGGGTACTTTTCTTATCGTGTCATGCCTTTTGGACTAAAAAATGCAGGTGCTACATTTCAATGGGCCATGAATTATGTTTTCCATGATCTTGCTTGCATCATCCTCACTTATTTGGACGAACTCACTACTTGATCCAAGTAACAAACTCAACATTTAGACGACTTACGCATCATTTTTCAACGATGTCACCAATACAATATCCTCTTGAACCCCCTCAAGTGTGTATTTTGTGTCACCGTTGGATGCCTTCTTGGGTTCATTTTCTCCCAAAACGGCATCACGGTGGACCCCCTTAAGGTCCAAGCTATCACAAAAATTCCACCACCTATGAATTTATAGCAATGGCAGATCCTACAAGGAAAAGCTAACTTTTTACATCACTTTGTCCTATATTACGCCACCTGCGCATATGGTTTCCTCCACCTATTGCATCATGATATCCCATTTTGATGGAATGAACATACTCAAACCACTTTTGATGATTTAAAGGTGGCCCTATCTAATTCCCCTTTGATCATTCCCCCAGACTATGATCACGATTACATCCTCTACTTGTCAACCTTAGCCATCTCAGTAGCAGGAGTCCTCATCCAACTAGGGGATGAGTCCTCATCCAAATAGGGGATGACGGGAGGGAACATGTCATTTACTACATCAGTAAAATTATTTTAGGACCACCCCTAAAATATAATAATTATGAGAAATTGGCCCTCATAGTTGTCCTTGTAGTTCAGAAACTGCATCACTATATCCTGCTTCACACTACCAAAGTCATAGCAGATTCTAACCCCATGCAATACTTTCTTAGTAGATGACATATTAATGGAAAATTTGGTCGATGGATCGTCATCCTTCAGGAACATGACCTAGATTTCTCAACTACCAAAAGCAAGAAATCACTTGTCCTTTCCAAACTCATTATGGTGTTTCCCTCAAACAATAAAGATTCACCCGTCAATACAGATTTTCCTGACGAACACCTCTTCTTCATCCCCTCTGATGACCCATGGTATGGAGACATTCTCATATACATTCATACATAAAAGTTTTGGTCTCATCTCTCTTGAGATGATCATCGACGCATTCTCCATCAGGCCCCTAGATACCTCATCATTGGTGACGTCTTGTACCGACGTGGGGTTGACACCATCCTCCATCGATATTTGACCATTGACGAAGCCAAAAAAGTCTTGAATGATTTCCATAGCGACGCTTATGGTGGCCACCTCTTAGGTATTTCCACCTCCCAAAAAATCATTCAAGAAGGATACTTCTGGCCCACGTTGTTTCATGATTGCATCCACGCTGTCAAGCGATGCGAAAAATTCTAGCTCTATTAAAACAAAGCATGAGTGCCACCTGCTCTTCTACATCCAATCATCACTGCTGGCCCCTTTTGCAAATGGGGCATAGACTTCATGACTTGCAATCCTTCATCCAGTAATGGACACAAGTACATTGTCGTAGCAGTCGATTACTTTAAAAAATGGGTCGAATCCATGCCTACCTTCAACAATACCACTGACACAACAAAATGTTTTTTCTTCAACCATGTCATTACCCATTTTGGAGTCCCACTACAATTAGTATCCAATCACGATAAAAACTTTGAGAATGATATCTTCGCAGAACTCTCCTCAAAATTAGGCTTCTCCCATGAGTTTGTCTACCCATACTACCCTTATTCCAATGGATAGGTAAAGGTTTTCAACAAAGTCCTCAAAACCATGCTACAATGTATAGTCAAAAAACATAAGACCAACTAGCATCATATGTTGTTTTCATCATTATGGGCTTATCTCATGGCAATCAAAACTTCTACTGGTTTTACATCGTTCCACCTCGTCTATGGGATCGAATCCACCCTCCCTATCAAGTGAAAAATTCCCACGTTACGCACTGCCATCGAGCTATTACATGACACTTCTCCAATGGAGTAGCACTTGTTGACCTTAGAGTCACTGGATGAGTATCATCGACCTACATTACAAAACAACGAGGCAGCTAAAAAATGGTCCAAATCCACCTTCGACCTCTATGTCAACCTTTGTTCATTAAAAAAAGGAGATCTCTTCCTAGCCTACGATATCTCCCATGATACTCTTGACCATGGGAAATTCGAGTCATTATGGCATGGAACCTTCATTATCTAGCACTGCCTCATTAAAGGTGCATACATCCTGGCCTCTCTAGAAGGATATCCTCTCAAAGAACCCGTCAATGGGTTATACTTAAAGAATTTTTATGCCTGAGCATAGCCATTCTACCTTAGGCTTTTTCTTTGTACACATTTGTAGATTTTTTAGTCTTATTTTTCACCACCACTCCTCATGTCTTATCTATCATCCATGTTATTGACATTTGCATCCTCCATCACCCTACCACATTGGTTATGTTGATGGTGCTAGCCGTTGGACACAGAATCTTGCTTCAACCGCTTAGGCCCGCTATACCCCCTCACATGAACTGCCCCACTCTAGCGACATTTGTTTGGGCTCAACCACCAACAACCAAGAAAAATATGTCATTGTCATTGGTCTCCTTGCCGAGGCTAGTCACCGACACATTCATCACCTTAGAATTTTATTAGATTCCTAGCTTGTCCTCTTGCAACTCAAAAATGTATATCGTGTCTGTGATCCTTGCCTCTTTCGCAAATACCTGCAAGTTATACTCTTATCTCAAAAATTTGATTCAATTACATTTACACATATTCCACGACAATTTAATCAAATAGTAGATAATATGGCTAGCCTAGTGTTAGACTGGCATTTATCGCATCAGGACATCATCACATATACATAAGCATCATACATCAGTCACAACATAAATATTAGACATCATCAACCATAAAAAACATAAACACATACAGACATAAAAAGAGCCAATGATATGTATCCATATATATATATATATATCCTCCAAAATGT
>CBVK0100527690.1:0-11807 GCA_900067695.1 Picea abies | reverse complement strand
GAGAAGCATCTAGAGGAAGATCCTTCTAGAAGCGGAAGCTTCTATTAGGTATTCTTACATCTGCCTTATTTTATTTTATTAAAAGGCCTTATTAATATTGACCTTTATTACATCTGAATACATTGATCTACCTATGTGCGGGTTAGGACCTTAACATATTTTCTGTTTAGAAATACGGGAATTTTAAAATTTGAGGCTGAGGTGGCTAAGGCTGAGGTGATTTGATTCTACCCCCTCAGGATCGTCGATAGCTCATACTCTGAGAATTATTCGAGGAGGTCCAGAACTAGGTTTTTATATGCTCTCAGTCTGGGATGTTTGGATTGATACGTGCCTTTCACCTGGTTTATAACCAGCTCGGAGTCTTCATGCACTTTTATCCTCTTTGCGCCTAATTCTTTTAGCACCTTCAGGCCCAAAATCAGTGCCTCATACTCAGTCATGTTATTTGTAAATTCGAATGTGAGCTTGTATGAGCACATTTTTGCACCCCCCTCAAGGGGGTTTATCGATACGTCAGCCCCTTCTCATTCCTTACTGACAATTCCATCTAAAATCATGTTCTATGTCTCATTTTCCACATAGTTCTTTGGGTCGGTGCACTCTCTTGCTTGTCATGCGACTTCCTCATTGGCGGTCATGATGGTCATCGTCTCTTACTCTTCAAAGCTCAAGTCATTGTAGAATATGGAGGAATCGACCTTACTATCAATGGAGTAGATAGGATGGTTATTTGGGTGTGTCTTACTTCTTACCATATATTTCAGCAACACTTCTCTATACAATCACCTATCCTAGCCAAATATAGGAATGGTGGCATATGGCATGTCCATTTGTAGAGTCCCCTTTAACTTCACGGTCCATGACCTAGAAAGAATCATGCCAAAATTGGGGTGTATGTTTTCCATGACCACATCCATAACCATGTTCTTCAAAGGAATTTGGGCCAACGATATGACCAAGTCCTTAATGAGACCTAGGCACTTGAATTTCCTCGAATCAAAAGAAATAAGGTCCTTATAGGGCCTGGTGATGTCCAAACCCAACTCGTCCATGATCACCTTTGGCATGAGGTTGTGAAATGCACCTGAATCTAGCATGGTTTTATACAGGGTCGTGTCATGAACTTTTAGACTGACATAGAATGGGGGAATGTCCTTAGTATCACTTGTCTCCTCAATGCACGAACCAAACAGAATAGCTGGGTGATCGTCTTGGATGTTCAAAGTATCGGGGGTCCCTCCCATTTTTATCATTTTAATAATTTGTTTTTGATATTCATCCTTTCTGATAAGTTTGTTAAAAGGGATAGAGATTTTGATCTTGTCCATCTCATGCTCAAAGTTAAAGGGGGAACAAACCTTCTCTACCTCTTTTCCACATGCTTCCCGGCTTGTTTCCAGCGCTTTCCCTAGGGCCTCCTCCTTTGATTTTGCCCTTTCAGTTGCATCCTTGGTCAGGTTGTTTGGCTTCGGTCAGCTTGTGGAAGGGGTATTTGTTGGGGGCTTCCTTGAGGGATTTTTCTGTTGAGTCTCTCTGATGGGGTTTGACTGCTGAGACTCTGAAGACACTCTTTTGTTTCTGAGGTTGTATTGCTTTTGGAACTGCATAATAGAGTTGTGATAACCTTTCCTGAATTCTTTCATTTCCAAAGGAAGTGCATCATCCACTTTAGAAAACAATGTATCATCTGTTTCCAGCAGAAAATCGTTGTTTTCGCTCATGTACTGATCAGTTTCTCCCTTTTTTTAAAACACTCTTGGGTTATTTTCATCGCAACAATGCATTTGGTATTTGAACATCTGATCGAAATCCTCATCCACGTAATTTTTTTGGAATGGAGGCCTTGTATGTTGGTCACCCTAGTCTCTTTGCTCCCTCTATCTGATCTGAGGAACTTGACCCCTTCTGAGGTTCTGATTTATGGCCTAGGAGTCATGTTGTTCTCAAGAAGTACGTTTGTTTCCCATGGACATTCTTTCCATTAGGTTTTCCATCGTCTTCAACATCAAATCAAACATGTTGTCTGAAGACTGAGATGTCAATGGTTGTACATCCCCTTGGGGTTTCTTATCACTTTTTTTGAATCTTTGTTTGATCTTCCCCAATGCCATCATGTTTACCTCGACTTCGATTGCATCTCTCATCATGGAATCTAGTTTTTCTTATCTCCTTTCTCTCAACAACAAGGTGAAATCGTTGTCGAAGGAGTTGGCGTATCGCAATTGTGCAACCTTGGGGGGAGGCTGAACTTCTACAGGAATCATGTAATATTCCAGATATAAAAAGTATGAAGAAAATAAATAAAATGCTAGAAATGGTAGATAAAAAACAATATAACCATAACAACACCACAATAACACTGAAATGATATCAAAATAACACCAGAAAGAGAACTTTGATTCTGAGAGAAATGTTCATAGGCCTCTTCGAGGGGGAAACCTCCAGTCGAGTAGAGATCCATTACAATAATATACAAGCTATGGTTCTCATAACCTCAACTCCTATTTATATTAAATATGTCTATCAAAAAAACCATCTAGAGGAAGATCCTTCTAGAAGAAGAAACTTCTATTAGGTCTTCTTACATTCTACTTATTCTACTTTATTGCAAGGCCTTATTAATATTTACCTTTATTACATTTGAATATATTGTTGTACCTATGTGCGGGTTGGGTCCCTAACATGTTCTCCCCCTTAAAAATATCCTTGTCCTCAAGGCTTGAGATGTGGAAATTGTTGTAGAGTGGTAGTTGGTTCCCAAGTGGCATATGTTGGAGTTGTATATTTCCACTGGACTAACACTTCCTTGATGGTTCTATGACACATGTGAATCTCACATTGGTGCAAAAATACTTGTGGTTGTATCCAAATGGATCCTTATTCGTCCAACTCGGGAAGGTTGGTTTGAATTTGGAACTTAGTTCCAATCACCTTCTTTAATCACGAAAC
The DNA here is from genome assembly GCA_900067695.1 of Picea abies. NCBI lineage: Eukaryota > Viridiplantae > Streptophyta > Pinopsida > Pinales > Pinaceae > Picea > Picea abies. Next base: position 8,855 of record CBVK0100527690.1, on the reverse strand, counting down.
ATGAAAAACGGGATGTAGCTTAGAATGACTGGGAAAATCTAACTGATAGGCCACTTGTCCCACACACTTGAGAATGGTATAACAACCATAAAATTTGGGCACCAGCTTCTGATAATGCTCGACCTTGAGGGAATTTTTCTTGTAAGGTTACAGTCGAAGAAACACTTTATCCCCTTCTGCAAATTGACGTTCAAAGCGACCTTGATTTGCTTGATGCTTCATGCGATTCTGTGCCATGATCAAATTCTCTTTGAGGGTATGGAGAATAGCCTCTTGAAATGTAAGCATTTGTTCAACCACCTCGACCTTCGAGACACCAGGTCAGTATGAGAGAACTGAAGGTGGATTTTGTCCATATATCGCTTCAAAACAAGTCATGTGTGTAGTTGTATGGTATGATGTGTTGTACCACCATTCAACTAGGGGTAACCATTGAGCCCACTGATTTTTCTTTTCTGAGGCAAAACACCTCAAATATGTTTCCAAACACATTTCGACAACTTTAGTTTGACCATCAGTCTGGGGATGATAAGTTGTGCTGAGATGCAATTGGGTGCCTTGTAGCTTGAACAGTTCTTGCCAAAAATTGTTGGTGAAATTTGGGTCATGATCAGAAACAATAGAATGCGGCATGCCATCAAGATTGAAGACCTGATCTATGAAAAGTTGAGCCACAATGGATGATGTAAATGGGTGTTGGAGAGCACATAAATGAGCATACTTGGAAAGGCGATCAACAACTACCATGATGACTGATTTATTTCCCGATTTGGGTAAGCCTGTAATAAAATCCATAGAGATATCCCTCCAAATAGTAGGTGGAATTGGAAGTGGTTGTAGTTTGCCAGGATATTTGACTTTTTCTCCCTTTTTGCGTTAACACACATCACATTCAATGACAAAATTACGAACATCTTGTTTCATACAATCCCAGAAAAAAGAACATTTGACCCTGTCATAGGTTTTGCTAAACCCGAAGTGCCCAGCTATGGGTGTAGCATGAAGCTTAGAAAGTACCATGGATTTAAGTTTTGATTGTTTACTTAAATACAAATGACCTTTGTATCAAACCTCATCATGGAGCCAAGAGTACCCTGGGGAAACTGGAGCATTGAATTGCAATTGTTGTATCAGATGCAAACTTTTTGGATCGTGTAGCCATTCCTAGTGAATGGATTGGACCCAATCTGTTACATTGAAGGAGAGAGAAAAAAGGGATCCTTCATCTTCATATTTTCGAGAAATTTCATCTGCAACCACATTGTCTTTTCATTTCTTGTAAATGATCGCATAATCATATCCAAAGAGCTTAGTCACCCATTTTTGTTTCTCTAGGGAGGAAATGTGTTGTTCCAGAAAATTCTTGAGGCTTTGATGGTCTATCTTAATTTGGAAGTGTTTCCCCAATAAATAAGGGTGCCATAGATCAACAACATGCAGAATAGCCAATATTTCCTTTTTATAGATTGATTTTCCCAGATTTCGTTCAGATAGTTGTTGGTTGGTAAAATCCAAAGGCCGACCCTCTTGCATAAGGACAACACCAATTCCTTTCCCCGAAGCATCACAATCCAGGACAAAGGTCTTTTTGAAATCAGGAAGTGCTAAGACTGGAGTGGTGCACATGGCCATCTTCAAGGTTTGAAAATCTTGAGCAACTGTTGGAGTCCAAGTGAAAGAGTTATTTTTTAGGAGTGCAGTTGTAATGTCCCCAAGGTTGAGCCCAATTGTAAATATTGTTTACGAAATGAGTTGTAAATATGTTTTATAGGATGGTGAGCCAAGTTTATATAAGTTGGTGGTGTTATGTGATTGTTAGGCCAGAGAGCCTAAGGGTTGAAGGCCAAGAGTCTAATTTTGTACATGTATCAATGCAGAACATTAATAAAATATAAACACCGCAATGTGCAGACCGACCATGATGAATGAGTGATGGGGGACTAAGCTTCCACTGAGTGGGAAAGGGATTAGGGTCTGGAAGGTGGGGAGAGGGGTTAAGTGTTGATCCTAGGGGAGGGGATAATCCTAGGGGCTTAATTCCTTGGGGAATAATATTTTAATATTATTCCAAGGAAGACCATGTGAAATATATGTTTATCCTAAGTTCTTTTAGAATGAAAAGTGACTTCCAAATGGGGAGGAACGCATGCTGATGGAAGCATGCAGCTTCACGGGTGACAAGTGTCAACCCAAGCCCATGTAAATAAAATGGTTGAGATGAGCAATGGTGGGTGTTCTCCTCCATTCTACCCGACTGTCTCAGCGTGAACTAGTCTGACCTCTACAGGAGACCTCATGCATCTTTTGAACTATACATCCCCTGAACCAGAAGCTTGTGTTGATTTTGAGAAAAAGTATGTGGTTGTTTTGGAAAGCTGGTACACCCCTTCTGTGTTCTAAACCATGGAGTCTAAATCGACCTTAGCATGGGCAACTTGCCATGCATCCCTGAGAATCCAGAGTGTGAGTCTATCCCATATTTCCATATTGAGAAAATGGAAGTGTCTCGTCCCTGCTAAGCCTAGTTATGTTGTTGCACCTGTCTGTAGCCACCCTGGGGTGTTTGTGTTTGGATTCCCGTTGATTGTGGTGGACGTGTAGTGTTTGAACTTGTGTGGCTTGTTGGCCAGTTTGTACAACACTCTCTCTAGATGAGAGAGGTGGTTGAAGTTGAAAGAACAGGTTGTTGGGCCCATGAGCGACTCTCTCCAGGTGAGAGAGTGCACAGAGGAAGGAGAGAACTCCTGGCAGGAACCTTGAAGCTGCCATAGAGCTCAGAGATTTCTGGTCCGGTCTATTGCTGAAACCCAAGGCAAGGGAGGTTAGCAATCGAAGGACTATCTAGGTGACAAAGAAGGTGTATACTCCTGTGGTGGAATAGGCATGTGGGGAAGGAGAGTCTATGGGTAGTGGGCATAAGTGGTTCCTGGGAGAGAATCCTTCCTTGTGACTATGTGTTTTCCCTATAACCTCAGCCTATCCTAGGATTCCTTGCCTTGGGGTGGAGCTTAGTCCCATATCGGGGGTGACCATGACTGAGCTTGATGAGCAGAGTGTTCTAAGGTTGGGAGGTTCATGGAAGGCCTGCACCTAGTTGGTGGAATTACCACCATTTTCAAAGATAAGTACTAGATGATATTTTAATTACGTTTCTCTATGTCTGTGTATTTATATTTATCATGTATTTTTTTGTGCATACAAAATAATGTTAAAGCCATTGACTATTTATAATAGCAGTAATTCTTATATTTACTCTGAGTTTAAATGTGTTTCATTTGCTTAAATGCATGTTATATATATAGAATTAAGTATGAGATTGTTATTCCACGTAGTAATGTTGGCCCGACCATGGGGTTGATGGTCAGGAGTGTTATAGTTTGGTATCAGAGCGTTACAGTATGAAAGAGTGTTACAGTTTGGTATCAGAGATAAGGTTCCAACACTAAGCCTAGATGGGCCAGATAAGTGATCTTTGGACCAAGGTTTTGAGAAGAAATTGTGTCTAGAGGACCAATTTCGGACCTTTGAATGTTCTTGAGTGTCAAGGAGACACTTGACCATGATACAAAGCTCAGGAGGTGTAGCAGTGTTATAGAAACGACGACCAGTGTGGTATATGGCCACAGGGAGAGAGAGATCTCCACACCAGAAGTGTTGGAGCCATAGGATCTGTTCGGAAGGAAAGGAGAACCCTCACGACCGTCAGTTTTGGAAAACGTGTGTAGGGTTTAAAAACCCTTTCGATTTGCACAGGAAGATGGAAATCATGATATGCAAAATCATGAATTCTTCAAGACCGTCCATCGGGGGGGCACATGGCTGTCGAATGGTGTTTCGGAACCCGGGAAACCAAAGGGGAAGAACCTTGTTTTTGCAAGTCGCGAAATAGCAAAACCCAAAATTATGAAACGATCTACACTATAGATCATAAGAGAGGAACTTGACTGTTGGATCAAGTGGAAGAGTAGACAATAATTTTGTAATTTCGGCAAACGAAAGTTTGCGATGTGTGGATGCATGAACTCTAGATGCCTGAAACCCCAAAACACTAAAAATATCTATGTCGTAGATATGAGAGAATTCTAACCATTGGATTGCCTTGGAATAGACATGGACACATGGGTGTGTACCACTTGTCAGTGAGTCAAGAAGACAAGCGAGAATGGTGGGACCCGATGACGTCATCGAAGGTGACGTGGACCCTCATGAACATACCACGTGCCACCATGGTTAAGGGAGACAGCTGTGTTGTGGGCTTGGAGAGTAAAGTAAATTAGAATTTCAAAATTCGGCAGTTGGAGTGACATGGGGCTGGAAGTCACTGCATCATGAACTCCTGGGTACTGAAGACCCAAAAACCCGAAGTACCGAGTCCCAAAATCCCTACCGGGGTTGGAGACACTTGTGTTGTGGTCCCAAGGGAAGAGAGGATGGAAGTTCGGGAGTTGGGAGTTGAAGAGGGAAGCGAGTGCGAGAACCTCCAGGGACCAAAAACCCCGAAACCCGAAACACCGAAGTTCTTAAATACCAAAATTTTCGAAGGACATAAGAACTGTCAAGGATTTAACTATTGGATCCTCACGAACAAAAACCCTGAAAACCAAAGTCCTGGAGTCCCGAAAATTTGCAGAGCCAAGCAAGGATCAAAAAACTTAGAGAATTTGAAACGTTTTCTTATTCACATTGGTTAAGGAATGTTGTGGTTTTTATTAAGGGATAAGGCCTGAAAAACTCCAGTTAACTACACATTGTGTGTGCAAAGTTCAATGAGTGTCAGGACAGCCGAGTATACAAATGGAAGAGGTACAAATTGCCTCTGAAACAGAGGACAAAAGGGTAGGAAGAGATGTCAACTTAGGAATCGAAGGATCAAACTCTAATGGGCACGGAAAAGAGATGGATAAGGAAGGACATATGATGAAACTCATTGAAAGATTACAGAAAGATGCCCAGGCTCACCGAGAAGATAGTTGAAAGCTCATGAAAGTCAGGGATAGGTAGGGTGAATTCAACTTTAAAATGTTGAAGAGCTTGGAAAGAATAGAAAGGAAATTAGAGAAGGGGAGTGACTTAAGCAAGACAGAGAGTCGCAGGACCCCTGAGAGGAAAATAAGATCAAGAAATGTCAGGACACCTGAGAGGAGAAGAAGATCGGGGAGTGGTAGCAGACATCATCGTCACTCCCCAAAGCATTCCAGTAGGGAGGCACACAGTAGTTCAAGCCCATCTCCTACCAGAAAGAACCGAAGACCTGAAATGGATGAATTGAAAGGGGAGATGAATAAGATCAAGCCTCCAATGTTCGATGGAGAACATAAAAAGGAGGAAGATGTCAAAACATGGTTAATTGGCATGAGGAAATATTTCCAACTGTAGAATTTTTCCTCTCATGCAGAAGGAAGAATTGTAATGTATCAATTGAAAGGAAAAGAATCCATGTGGTGGGATCAGTTTGTGTAAGTGCAGCACATTAGTGAGAAAGATATCACTTGGAAGGATTTCAAGAGGTATTTCGAGAAGAAATACTTGACTAAAAGATACTATGACAGAAAGATGAAGGAATTCTTCGAACTCAAGCTAGGCAACATGACCATTGATGAATATGAACAAAGTTTCTTGGAACTACTGAAGTATGTTCCATTCATCAAAGATGAGGCTGTCAAGATTCAGAGGTATCTGAGTGGACTGCCACCTGCCATTGGTGACAAGATTTAGTATGATGATCCTAAGACTATGGAAGAAACAATAAGAAGGGAAAAATGCTTGTATGAAAAGCAAAGAGAAAGGACTACTTTTCAAAAGGCTTGGGATGATCAGAAGAAGTTTAGGAAAGAGAAGAGGCTAAAGGGAAACAAGCCTCCCTTTTTCAGAAACATCCCTCAGGGGAAGCCATCTTTTAGGGAGCCCAGGAAGGCTAAATTGGATGAACAAATGCCTAGACCACCACCTATGGAGTGTTGGGGCTGTAAAGGAAACCATAGGTACCGAGACTGCCCCCACAGAAAAGATAAAGTGAGAACCATCCACAATGTTCAACAAGTTGGAACCGTGGAAGACATGGGCAGCAGGATGCCAAGGATCTATGCATCCCTAGACGACAAGCAAGCAGAATTTCAATCACACATGATTGAAGTGGAAGGTATGATTAGCAACCGACCAATTATTATTTTAATTGATTCAAGGGCTAGCCATAGTTATGTAGACCCTAGGGTGGTGGAAAGTTTGCATTTATCAAGAAGCAAACATGAAAAGTCTTGGTTAGCGCAGTTGGCTATAGGAACCAAGAGGAAGGTCACTGAGTTGATTAAGTCATGTTCTGTAGCATGAATGGATTGAGCACGAAGGTTGAATTGAATATTCTGACTTTAGGTTCTTACAACTACTTAATTGGGATGGACTAGTTGGACCAATACCATGCCCTTCTGGACTGTTGTAACAAGAGGTTTACATGCCTGGATGAGGATGGAAATCAGAAATCAATCCAAGGAATTCCCAGAGCTGTGGTTGTTAGAGAAATCTCAGCCATGCAGCTAAAGAAGTGTTATAGGAAAGGCTATCAATTATTTGCAACCCGTGTGGAGGAAGCATCCAGAGATGAAATCTCAAATATTGGAGACCATGAGGTACTCACAGAGTTCAAGGATGTATTTCAAGAGGTACCTAGACTACCTCTGAAGAGAGACATCGATTTTTCTATAAATTTGATGCCTGGAGCAGCTCCAGTTTCGAAAGCTCCTTATAGAATGAGTACACCAGAGTTGAAAGAGTTGCAATTGCATCTTGAGGAGCTTCTAAGGAAGGGGTACATTCACCCCAGTGTGTCACCTTGGGGTGCCCCGGTCCTGTTCGTGAAGAAGAAGGATGGGACATTGAGGTTGTGCATTGATTTCCAATAGTTGAACAAGGTAACTGTCAAGAACAAGTATCCTCTATCGAAGATCGATGATCTTTTCGATCAGTTGAAGGGTGAAAAAATATTTTTGAAGATAGATCTCAGATCAGGATATCACCAGGTAAGAATAAAGGATGAGGACATCATCAAGATCGCCTTTAGAACAAGGTACGGTCATTATGAGTTCATAGTGGTGCCATTTGGACTGTCAAACACACCTGTTGTTTTTATGTGCTTGATGAATGGTGTATTCAGGGACTATTTAGACAAGTTTGTCATAGTCTTCCTAGATGACATCTTGGTGTATTCCAAGTCAAAGGAAGAGCATAAACAACACCTAAGACTGGTGCTGCAAGTGTTGAGAGGACACCAATTGTATGCCAAATTGAGCAAATGCTCATTTTACCAAAGGTAGATCCATTACTTGGGGCACATTATTTCAAAATAAGGGATCATTGTGGATCCTGAGAAGGTTGAGGCTATCCAAGAATGGTCAGCGCCAAGGAATGTGGCAGAAGTCAGATCCTTTATGGGTCTGGCGGGCTACTACAGAAAGCTTATAACAGGATTCTCAAAGATAGCGAACCCTATCACTTCTTTGCAAAGGAAGGAGAAAAAGTTTTAGTGGACTGAAGAGTGTGAGAAAGGTATCCAGCGATTGAAGCAGCTGTTAAATAGCGCTCCAATCTTGAGGATTGCAGATCCAAATATGGATTTTGTGGTGTTCACAGATGCGTGTAAGGAAGGGTTGGGAGGAGTTCTCAACCAAGATGGATTTGTAATCTGTTATGAGTCTAGGAAGCTGAAAGAACATGAAAAGAATTATGCCATTCACGATTTGGAGTTTGCAGGAATCATCTACGCTCTAAGGAAATGGAGACATTACCTCATGGGAAGGAGATTCAAATTGAGAACAGACCACAATGGTCTGAAATATTTGCTTGGTCAGTTGACTTTAAATGCTAGACAAAGTAGGTGGTTGGAGTTTCTGTGTGAATACGACTTTGATATCAAGCATATCAAGGGGAAGGAAAACAAGGTGGCTGATGAACTCAGCAGAAAAGTGCATGACTTACATGCTACATCCATTAGCATGTACGAGACTGATATTAAGGATAGAATTTTGGAAGCTACAAATGCAGATTTGCAATACAGAGATTTAGTAGCAAAGCTATAGCAGAGTGAAAGGCCACAAAAAAGGGAAAGTTACACCTTGGAAGCTGATGGATTACTTATGTATAAAGACAGAGTGTATATACCCAATGTCCAGGAATTTAAACTTGCGATTCTAAAAGAAATGAATAACGTGACTTATGATATACCCTGGATATCAGAAGACTGTGGTAGTAGTCAAAAGCCATTGCTTTTGGCCAGGTATGAAGAGGGTGATCGCTGAATACATCGCCAGATGTATGGAGTGCCAGAAAGTTAAGGCTGAGCATAGGCACCTAGCAGGGTTGCTGCAGCCTTTGCCCATTCCTAAGTGGAAGTGGGATGTGGTGACCATGGATTTTATTACAGGATTGCCCAGAATGAGAAAGAATCATGATTCGATCATGGTTGTGGTGGACAAGCTTACAAAATCTGCCCATTTTATTCCACTAAAAACCACCCACAAGGCAGCAAATGTTGTTGATATCTTCTTAAAGGAAGTAGCACGATTGCACGGAATTCCTAAAACGATTGTGTCCAATAGAGACCCAAAATTCACCTTGAATTTCTAGAAAGGATTGTTCAAAGGATTCAGAACGAATATGAACTTTAGTACAGCTTATCATCCTGAGTCTGATCGACAGACAGAGAGGGTGAATAGAGTAATAGAGGACATGCTGAGAATGTACGTGATGGACAAACCATCAAGATGGGAAGACTACCTGCATTTGGTAGAATTCGCCTACAATAATAGGTATCATGCATAATTGAAGATGAGCCCATTTGAAGCACTTTATGGAAGAAAGTGCAA
>CBVK0100527689.1:0-11808 GCA_900067695.1 Picea abies | reverse complement strand
AATTATTAATCTAAGAGAATGTCTTCTCGATGTTGTCCAAACATCAATAGTATGTACATATGCCTACAAATAAGGACTAGGTGGAGTCCTCATGCAAGAAGGAAATGTAATTTGTTATGAATCCAGAAAATTGAATAAGCATGAAATACATTATGTGACTCATGACTTGGAAATGTTTCCATAGTGCATGCTTTAAAAATATGGATGCAATACCTCCTTGGCATAAAATTTGTTCTCATGACAGATCATAGTGGGATGAGGTATTTGTTTTACCAACCCAAACCAAATGCTAGACAAACTAGGTGGATGGCTCTCATTAGTGAGTTTGATTTTGATATCAAACATATTAAAGGGAAATAAAATAGAGTGGTCAATTCCCTTAATATAAGATTGAAATTGATCCACTTGGAAGTTGTAAGAACCTGTGAAACAAACCTCAAAGAAAGAGTTAAGGGTGCACAAGAGTAGGTGAATTTTTAAATATTGTAAAGGCATATCTAGAACAAGATCCCATAGGGATGAAGTATGACAATTACCAGCTGATGAGTGATGGCATGATAAATTATAAATGTAGGTTGTATATCCCAAATTGTGACGAATTGAAGAGGCTCATCATGGATGAACTTTATAAAATACCATATACTTGTCATCCTGGTTACCCAAAAATTATAACAACGACCAAGAAATAGTTCTATTGGATAGGAATGAAAAAGGACATAGCTATATATTTATCTAAATATTTGGAATACCAACAAGTTAAGGTGGAACACAAGCAGCTAGGCGGGCTGTTACAACCCCTACCTATTCCACAGTGGAAATGGTAGACCATTTCCATGGACTTTATCATAGGATTACCCAAAACAACCAAGAAAAATGATGCCATCATGGTAATTGTCGAAAAGCTAAGCAAAGTTGCTCAGTTTGTTCCAGTAAAATCCACTTGCAAGGAAATAGATATTTCCAATATATTTATGAAATAAATATTTAAGCTAAATGGGATGCCTAGGGAAATCATATCTGATAGAGATGCAAAATTCACCTCAGAGTTTTGGAAATTGTTTTTTACTGGTTGTGGAACAAAATTGTTGTTTAGTACAACCTATCACCCTCAAACTGATGGGAAAACAAAAAGGGTAAACCGAGTATTGGAATGCATGTTGAGGATGCATGTGATACATCAACCCAAGAAATGGGAGGAATATCTACCTATGGTATATTTTTCCTACAACAATGGCTACCATGAATACTTAAAAATTAGTCCCTTTGAGGCTGTCTATGGAAAAAAATGCAATATCCCAATCAATTGGGATAATCTAGTGGGAAAAATTACACTTGGGTTGGACATGTTGATGGAGTTAGAACATAAAGTAACTCAAATAAATAAAAATCTAAAAGTGTCCCTAGACAGGAAAAAGAGCTATGCAGACAACAAAAAAATTCCTAAATATTTCAAAGTAGGAGATCGCATGTATCTCTAAATTAGACCTAGAATAAGATCCTTGAGAATGGGAACATGTGCCAAGATGGCACCTATAATTTGTGGACCTTTTGAAATTATAGACAGAGTGGGACCTATAGCTTATAGATTAGCTTTACCTCCCATAGTTAAAGAACATAATTTATTCCATGTTTCATTTATAAAGAAATATGTACATGATTCTATTCACATAATTGACAGGTCTGTGATCCAAGTGGATCCAGAGGGAGAATTCCTACTAAAATAACAGTTTATCCTAAATAGGAAAGATATCCCTCTAAGGAACAAAACCATTGCACAGATCAAGGTGCAGTGGAAACACTTTGGTCCCAATGAAGCTACTTGGTAAATGGAGAATGCCATGAAACATGCATACCCTTTTTTGTTCATTGTTGCATATAGAGTTTTTATGGTAGATAGAACACCAAGGGAGGTGTTCCTTTAAGGTGGAGGGGAATATAACACCCATGTTTCCCCCAATATATAAATATAAGTATTATCATGACCAAACTATGAACAATTATCTTATGTGAGCATTGAAATACCATGGACCTTTTGATCTATTTTGTAATGTGCATATTTATTATTAATGCAATACATAAATGTTGATTTGTTATTGAATGGATAGACTTCATAGGTTACGATGTCATGATAGGAATGGTGCAATATGGAGGAAATTATTGGTTTAAATTACTTTGTCAGACAATACCCTATCAAATTAAAAACAAAGCAGACCTTGAACTATCCTTTTCCCAAAAACTTGATTACCAGTCAAGTTGGTAGCTAGGTAGTTTCTCGAGAATTAAGGAAGGATGGGAAGAGTACCATCAGGAAGATTCTGACATGACCCACGAGATCTTAGGGAAGACTACACAAAAAGAGGAGGAAGACAAATAGAGAAGTAGGACACACATGGTTGGGAAGATGTTTGAGCATTGGAGATAGAGAGGGGAGAAGTCTCTGGTTCATGCAACAAGGAAGGGAAGAATAGTAGACTTTCTCTGAAAATATTGCAGAAATACTCTCGTGGCATCGTACCCTAGCTTGGGGGTGGTTGGATGTAGAAGTGCATAGCATATCCTTGCCTATGGTTGGGTGGAAAGTGGTTCACCTTCAGTAGTATCCAACATATCTCAAATTTTGTAGATAAGCAACTCATCTATTTCTGTGTAGTGATTTAAATGTGTGTATGGTTGAATGAACAATATGAAACTTTTGGATATGAATACTCAACATGTGAGCTTAATTGTGTATTTTAGAGATGTCCCGTAATTACATAGAATATATATATGCATGAAACGTTTGGTATTCCTAATTGCAGGTAGCCTCTGTCTTTTGTAAAATAACTGCAAGTATATGCCTGTGAAAAATTGTGCATGACTGGTAAATATGAAAAGGATATGAACTTATATAGTCGTCGTGCATGTGCATAACCTAAATCTATGTTCTAACCTGAGTGGAAAGACGTCCCTACTTATTGTGCATACTTTTGTAACCTTTCTCATATATATATATATATATATATATATATATATATATTATATATATATATATATATATATATATATATATATATATATACCTGTGTGTGTACCTATTCATCATGGGGTTGGGGCACCTGAAATTAATAAGTCTTTTAGAAAATGGGGTGATACAGAGAGACCCTAGGAAAACCATGGAGTTCCTTGGACAAGCGTGAGGTCCAAGAGACTTGGTAAGTCTTGTAAAGGACTCAAAGAAAGACTTCATGAAAGTGGAGAAGTTCTGGAGCGGAATGTTAAGCCAAGGGGAAACCCTAGCTCACCTCGAAAAATTGTGACCTTTGATTTAGCATGAAGATTAAATTTGGGCCCTCTATCGAAATGAGGGTGAGACTTGATCTCGACCATTGATCTGGAGGAACGGAGAGATCCTGACCCTCCATCGGAGTTGGTTATGAAACCCGTAGAATATGCACCCCAAATCAATGAGGATCATTGATTTATAGGAAGGTAGCTATGATGGATTGTGGACCATTGGATCCATTGTATTGGACATTGTCGGAGTTTGAGGACACATAAGACCTAGTGTCCTCATAGTCATTGGATTCAACACAATGATTGGCTCTCACCATAAATCATGAGGGTGGGCATTATCAGAGTCCCATGGTCGGAGTATCCCGAGAGGCCCAAAGTGGAGGCACTCTGAAAGGGGAAGTCTGAGGGATAATCAGAGTCATCCATCGGGGTACAACCCCCTAATAACCTCCATCGTAGATCACTTCAAGTCTCATTTAAGAGGGACTAAGAGAAGGGATGACATCAAACTGACGTTTCATGATGACAAGGATCACCAGCGTGTCTAGAGGATAATGTGTGTCATCTTGTAACTGGAGGAAGGACAGAGGAGGAGTTCTTGTCGGATCGTACCTTGGGATAAGTGTCATCAAATGTGAACCATCCAATCAATGAGAAAGATAAATTTCAACCATCCTCAAAGTAGGCCAGTCAGATTGATCATGGATAATGAGAATGGATTAAATACGATGGGAGTACTCCAAGGTAAAATCTAGTCGTTGATTAGAGGGTGGCTGTGAGGAATGCTAGTCATTAATTTATTGCAAACCTTACCACTTTCGGTGACAAGTTGTACAAAAGGGAAGTGATGTCAAACTGACGGAGGAGATATCCTAGTGGTTAGAGTGTCAATGGTAGGACATGTGTCACCACCTGACTAGACAAGCCAAGCACACCTGAGACAATGTGTACACCACGTCAAGTCCAAGTGGGGGTCCATGTGTCGAATGATGGTCATACCATGTGTCATGGTATTTTGGCATAGTGAGGGGATGGTCGTGACATGATATGAGTGCCATGTGTCTCGCCAATGTGTCTTGGGGGTGACATGTGTCTCCCAAGGAATGGACCAAGGCCAAGGGTCATACGTAAAACAAGGTTGAATGACCTAATGAACTCGCCCAAAATCCTTACCGTTAGATATTCGAGAAGGAGATCCTGAGCGTCCATCGTAAGGTTCCTTTCAAAATGAATCATGGGGATACACCTTGATGGAGGGGCTCCAAGAGGAGATCCTGGTTGTAGATCCATCAAAATTGTAGGAGCTCTGAGAGGAGATCCTGGTCATTGATTCGTTGAAATCGAAGGAGCTTCGAGAGGAGATCCTGGCTGTTAATCCATCGAAATCGAAGGATATCCAAGAGAATATATTTTCTATCCCTCGCAAGGCACTTGGTGGAATGGATTAGGGATTTATACTCCAACGATGAAGCTCTGAGATGAAATCCAAGCTGTCGATCTACCAAGGTATGAGAAACCCCACAATCAACCTAGATCATCAATTTTTAGTTGAAGGATTCAACAAGTGATGTGGATGGTGCCACGTGTAATGATGTATATGGTGCCATGTGTCAAGCATAAATGTTTCTAAGTGGAAGAGTGATTTGACACCTATAGATTAACTTCAGTAGGGAATATGAATGCCACATGTCATGATGTAGATGGTGCCATGTGTCGATCATAGATAGTGCCACATGGAATAATGATTTGGCACCTATAGATGAACTTCAGTGGGGAATATGAGTGTCACTTGTCAAGTGGAGATAGTGACACATGTCATGTAGGGGTGGCATCACATGTAAAAAGGATTAGGTTTAGTCAATAAGCTCCAATGCAATCTTAGTCATCCATCACGTGACACTTGGAACCTTCTGATCTATCAAAGGAGGGACCCATTGGAACCACCAGTCGAAGTATGTTAGGTATCATGTCATGGAAACCCTCCAACGAGGGACCCTGATAGTGACAAAAGGAAATGATGGAGGTTTGATAAGCATGGGCCAAGGCGTGACATCGAAGATACCACGTCTACACCATGAAGCATGGCTCATGCAATCGAGAGCAATGTTAGCACCACGTAAGAGGATGCATGAACAAGGTGCCACATGGAGGAGACGTGGTAGTGAGATGGCCTTTGTTCAACAAAGACCCAGGACTTTGAGAAGGCATAATTTTTTATTCAGAGTTCAGTTTCAGGAAAAATCACAGTCATTGGAAATCTCTTGATGAACAAAAGACAATGGCATCATCGAAAGGAAGTTTTGAGAGGGTTAGGAAAATTTAATTCTAACAACCCATTCCCTTGAAATCTAACTAGGGGCATGGGTGTGTTATAGAAGAACTCTAAAAAGTTAACATAAAGACAGTAAAAAAATGATAGATACAAAATAGCCATCCCTACTGAAATCGACAATGACTCAATAGGTGCGATGGAGAGGAGGCCCATCCATCACTAATCATTATCCATACATTTTCCTTTGAATTAGGTTATGTTGGCATTTAAAAAATAAAAGTGGATCTAAAAACTATCAAAGATACCAAGTGATGATGGTATTTAACTAGACAAATAACGTGACAATTTGTTGTGTGCTTTTAAGAAATTCACATGTAAACAAAAACTAAAAGAGTTACTATGAAATAAAGCAATGACATATGGTTTTATTTTATTTTTAATAGTGTTTTTGCATGGGTGTTTCATGTTTTTCATCATTTTGCCTATTGGCCTCTCTACCTAAAACAAGTTTTTAAATAGTTCCTTACCACTTAAATGAAGAAAAAGGCAACCTAGGTGCCTATCTTGGTAGGGGTTAATGAATTTGATCTTTTTTTAAAATAAACAATGAAAATTTGAATTAAACCATTTATGTCCTAATCTTAGAAAGATATCCTAGTCAAGGTCATGCCTAAGGAAAAACACATAGAAATATGAAAAGTGAGGGAAAATAAGGTTGTTACCAAGACAACCAGCAAAGAAGAAGGGGTTCTAGGTTTCCTTTGGACTTTCTTGGATCCTCCTTACCACCAACTAGCCTTGTTGATCATCCTTCCAGCCACAAAACTTACAACAAAAACAAATAACATATACAAGATAATTGTTAATAGGTAGAATTCATCATGTCACAGTCAAGAAAGTAGAAACAACGGTACCTAGTTAACTAATCCATATTATATATAATTAACAAAAGAGAACCCTAAAACTAACCCCAAACACAAGCAAGGAAACATGCAATATTGACAACTAAGATGAGAATAAGCATGTGTAGTGATCACCAAAGAACCTAAGATATTTCAATGGCAATTAGGTACTATTATTCATCAAGTCCTCTAGATTACAAGAGAGGCCCTCTTATCTTCATCAAGTCCTCTAAATTACAAGAGAGAGCCTCTTATTTATACAAGAATAGGAGGTGAGTTAGGATTACTACCCACAAGGTTAAAGTCATATTAGGGTTTACAGATTACATGTCACTATTGAAAAAGTGACAAGTGGCCCCTATCTATAAACTTTTAAAAACTTTTGTAGAAACATAACTATCCAATTTTGAAAATAAAAGTAAATATATCAAAGAAAACAAGATGATTTAGAGAAAAACATTTTTTGAGAAGTGACGAAAAATAACTCATTCACATTAAATGTCTTTGGAGAATGATCTTCCCAATAGTCTTTGGGAAGTGGGGCCCAATTGTCCGACTCAAGTCTACAAAACCCCCTCAACCTATTTTCATCAAAAATATTCATTCTTCAACCATATTTGATTGTGTAAGGGAGGTAATCCCCCTAATCAATGGATTATTCTTGTTGTAAAATCATCAAGTATTAGTGGTTGCAATATCATCATTAGCATGGTCATTAAATGTGTTTTCAATGACCCTTAAGGGCCTAGCGATTAAGAACATGTGTTTCCTCCTAAGAGATCACAAGTTCAAATCCAAAGGGGGGTAGTATGTGTATACCTCCATAGACTTTAGCAGTCAAATCGTTGTGCGTAGGGGTCCCCTTGTCCCACAAACAAGGGGGTCTCAGACACCAAAGAGTGTCGGGCTTGGTATTTACCTTAAAATTAGATTATTATTATTAATAAACATAAATATAAATATTATTATTATAATAATATAATAATAATAAACAATATTAATTAGGCTAATGAAAATTCAAATGGCACACATCCATTCAAATCATGATCAATCAATGCATATACGTGTATCATCACAAGTTTTATAGTAAAGCATCATCTTTTCGATTGTTATTAATCAATCATTAGTCCATATATTATTTATATATTTGCAAAAATATTCTCGCAATCATACTGATAAATATGTTTGTTTATCCCATTTGGTATCAGAGTTAAACTTGGCCAAATTCATGGGTTAAAAATTCCACTCTCATCCAATCTATTACATGGTTTCTATACAACTATATCCACTAACATTGTACATCCACCACCTATTCTATATGACTCAACAACAAAATTATATCATACAAATCGTTGTTGTACAATATGTTATCCAATCGAATCCATACAAGCCACAATCAAAATTTTTTGTGAAACACAACCATATTGTTCATACTTATGTTGATTCCTCATGTTGTACAACCATGTTTTATTACTCCCACATGATTTCCATGTCATCCATTAATTAGTTATCGAGGCACTCTTTTTTATTTTCCATACAATTCATACACTTTTTTTGGACTACAATTGTCATTAGACCAAAACCTGCAAGCAATAGTCTCTGTCACAATCATAAGAGTTAGGATCCATGAGAGGGGGTTAACCCATGTTGCAAAACTCACAGGAAGCACTGGACCCAATGTCCAATAATCTCCTACCTAACATATTCTAGGTGAGTTTTGGACTCGAGACCTGTCGCTCTAATACCATTTGTTGGACTACGATTTTCATTAGACCAAAACCCGTAGGCATTAGTCTCTGCCACCATCATTAGATTTAGGATCAATGAGAGGGGGTTAACCCATGTTGTGAAACTCGTGGGAAGCATTGAACCCAATTTCTAACACTTTTCCTAAAGGTTGTGACCCATAAAAAAATGTTTCTCTTTTACTTTGGAAATTCACATAATTAAGTCGGCTAACTATTATAAAGTCAATTTATTAAAACTTATATAAAAAGAAAAAGATGGAGTTTGCAAATTAAAATTCCAACCCTAAGATTGTTGGCGATGACTAATTACATAGAGATGTTAGCAACTATAGAGATGAAGTCAATAACATAAGACAACACCTTGTTAACATAGAGAAAGGACAAAAAGAATTTAGGAGAGGGAAAAAAAATTAGGGAAAAAAATCAACAAATTAAGAAGAAAGAAGGACAAAATTGATCTAGGTTAATAGAAGACTCTAAAAAACTATGGTAAGCCCCAGTAAGAATGAGAAACAACTACAAAGATGAAACATCAAAGATACTTAATGATCATACAGAAAGGATTGAGCAAATAACCAAGAACGTAAATGCATTATTTGCATAGCCCTTGGTCCACCAAACACCACCACCAAGCACAAAATCACCAAACACAAGTTATAAGAGGTATCAAGATAACACAAGTTATCTAAAAGAAATCAAACTCAATATACCTAAATATTATGGAATAGATGATCAAAATACTATCATGTGGGTCAGTAAAATTAAGGCAACTTTTGCTATGAACCCACCTATAAATGAATTAGAGAAGATATCATTGACGACCGTATACCTAGAAGGCGATTCTTATGATTGGTTCACATGGTGGTCCAAGAAAATGGGTGGTTTCTCAATTGTTGACCGGGAAAAATTCCCAACAACAATAGCAGGGGTTATCCTTGGAAGAGAGGCCTAATTATACTCTCTCCCATTTGGTGTAGGAAACCCATCCAGTTTCTAGTCTAGAAACCATTATTGTTTCTGAGATTTTACCAGTTGCAGCCTAGTCCACCGTTTAGGGTTTTTCTTATGTGATTGAAATGCACCCAAACTAAAATGCAAATGCAAAATGCTCTATACTAATAAAATCATAAACCAAAGATACAAATCTATTAGAAATAAGTGTAATCAATAACAAGGAATCAATTTGCTTAGTTAAATATTACATAACTTCATACTCATTAACATCCTATTGAGAATAATCTATAGCTAAAGATGAAAGCTACAACCTCATATATAAACTAAACTACCCTAATCAAAACAAGAAGAGTATATAATTAATTGAAGCAAATATAAAATGATAATCTAGAAATAATTCACAAACATATTCTTACTTAAATTTCAAATTATAAAGAACAAGCCGAGGATAACCTACAAGCATAGCTAAAAGTAATAATTCCACACTCCAACCAGCCAAAATATTGAAAAAAGATAAAATATAAATAAATACCAAGTTGAGAGAGTATTCTACAACTAAAAGATACCATTCCCATAACCTTTTGGTCCACCAATTAATAGCAAAAATAATCTATAACAAATTCACAACACAACAAAAATCTCTAATAGCAATTTTGGCTAATAATGTTTTCTCTTGTTAAGAAATTTAAAATAAATTACAAGAAAAAAGAAGAGCCAATAGTGGTCTCTTCTCAAAGAAAAATAACCTATATTCTCCCAAGGGAGAATCCCTTTTTCCTTTGGATTTATTACATTTATAGTATTTCTCATCATAACTGCCTTTTCTTGATCTTCCTGCCATTAAGCAATTTATGGTTTTAATGAAGTTGCCTCCCCAACATGTTTTTGAATGTCAATCAATTTATGGTTTTAATGAAGTTGCCTCTTCCCAAGCTGTTTTTGAATGTTACCTCCCTTACATATTGTGAGGGTCTTCTTTTATTATATGACTTTATCTATGATATTTCTTCTTAATACAATTTCAAGTTTTATAAGAAAACCATATTTGAACTAAAGATTATGTAACGTTTTCTCCTTTTGAACGTGTTCACTTTTAAATAATTTGGCAATTTTCCTAATGAATTCTCAAAATGCTTTCGAGGGTCATATGTGAGAATTTATAACAAAATAATGATCCTCATTCCGAGCGCTGGTGGACCCAAATTCTTTTCTGTGAATTTGATGTAGAATTTGTGAAAATTCTTCACGGTGATCCTTCATGACTTTGGTTGTTTCATGTATAACATTTTACGAGATTGATTTCTCATTATTGTCGTGGTTATTTTAAAAAGTCACACTTTCCATCTCCCACTACATCATGTATATAATAAATTAGTTAGTTTTCTTTTAATAAACAAAATAATAATAACTCTCGATAATAAAAGGTCTATGCACGAAAAATCATGAAAGGGACACTCATCTTTTCAAGAGGCAATTGAACCATATACCTTAATGGGTGTAAGTTGTGAAATAAATCATAAAATGTTTATGTACCTGCACATTATTATTCCATCGAAATGAAGGCATACAAAAGCCCCAGGGTTAAAAGTTCTTTGAAGTTACATTGAATAGAAGTGGAAGGCCTTTTTCCTATTTTTCCTATGTATCTTTAGGAATGTAAGTTGTGAAATAAATCATTCTTGAGGTGTAGGACAGTCGGTGACGAAGTGTGTTGTTAAAGATCTCCATGATTTTAAAGTCACCACTTCGAAACCTGCGGGGACAAAAACTCCAGCCATGTTAAGGGTTGGTGTGGCTCAGGCTGGGTGCGATCCAAAACTCCAGCCATGTTAAGGGTTGGTGTGGCTCAGGCTGGGTGCGATCCCCGGGTGATTTTGACTGCTTAGATGCCCCTGAGTCGCGATTTCTTAGCCACAAGTTAGTCCCACATGTCACAGACAAACTAACAAACAAAAAAAGAAAAAAAGTTGTGAAATAAATCATCCAATGTTGATGTAGCTACAAATTATTACTTGATTGAAAGTTCTTTGAAATTACATTAAATAGAAGTTGAAGACCTTTGCCTATGTACATTCAATGCAAGATTCATTTTGGAAATAAATAATGTAATTATATTCATTATTTATATGCTACAAAACTATTCCTTTCCATGATCCCACGTGATTCTTTCCAAGGGTACATGAATATATTATTGTGGTTTTTTAATCTAATAAAAATATAGGTTCAAGAAAAACAAATAATTGGCACATGAAAACATTATTTTGTTGCTCTTATTTATTTATGTATAAAAGTAGGGATCATGAAAAATATTAGAGGTCCACAAAAAACACATGAAAAAATTATTGTGTTATTATTCCATGCCAAAGGTGCATAGGGATTATAGCGATCGATAAATCGTTGACTTTATATTAATTCGTGGTTTGAATATAAATTTTTGCATTCTTTCTATTGTTCGAACTACAGAACTAAAAATATTATTTTT
The DNA here is from genome assembly GCA_900067695.1 of Picea abies. Classification (NCBI taxonomy): domain Eukaryota; kingdom Viridiplantae; phylum Streptophyta; class Pinopsida; order Pinales; family Pinaceae; genus Picea; species Picea abies. The sequence continues at coordinate 177 of CBVK0100527689.1, read as the reverse complement.
TATATAATAAAAAAACCCATATATGTCATTATGTTATTGGATAATAGATTTGAGGTCTTATTGCCATCTTCGCTATTCCTAATGCATTATATGTTGTCATATCCAAAGTTTTTAACATCTACGGTGTTTTTGAATTTGTAGTATTCATACTGAAATGTTTAGGTATCCAAAGTTTTT